>PVHP010002045.1:20149-95337 GCA_004024765.1 Zapus hudsonius | reverse complement strand
ACTCATCCCGGTCTTCCTGGCCCAAGTGTGTTGTTACTGATGGGTGCCATGCCTCCGGACAGTCTCCCCCACCACGGCTCTCACAATCTTTCCGCCCCCTCTTCCGCTCAGTTCCCTGAGTCGTGGTGGGTGAGTAATAAGACTGCTTTAATGTTGCGAGCTTAGAGGTCCTTGTGTCGAAAATCCTTGGTTCCTGTCTCAATGGCCTATCCTGTGTTGATTGAAACTTTACTCTCAAAATCTTTTTGGTTACAAGCTATTGCTTTCATATTTCCTTTCTCTATTGGAGCACCTGTACATATAATTTTGACATTTTTCCTGAATGTTTTAATATTTAGAAAATAGATGTTTGTGAGAAACGCATAAATTTGATATTTCATCCAGTTTTATAAATTACTTTTTTTTCTGAGATTCATTTACACCTTAGGAAAACAATTTTTATTATATTATTGATATATGATTTTAGTTAATGCTATTAACAAAAATATTTCAGTCTCATACTTTAATTTATTTCTAAACTTTTTAGAGAGTGTCATCATCATAGTAATTTGTTCTAGACAATTTGCAATCAATATTTCAGTGTTTTCTGTTAATGTAGTGTATTATGATAATCTAGTCACTCTCCCTTTGTAAAAAATGCATGGCTATTTATTGGTTAGTTAAAAATATGTACCTGTCTCATTTTGTTATATAAATATATTACTCACACACATACACACACAAGCACAAACAGATACACACACAAGCACACAAACATATACATATACAGTTTAGGCTTTGGCTTGCTCTCTAACATTAAAAATTAGTGACTTTCATCAATTGTGGAAAATGTTCATTTTTTCTCTGACATCTTTTGGTATTTTATATTCATAGAACACAACTGGGTTTTGACATTTTCAGGAAAATGTTGTGATTCTTTGTTTTCACTGTTCCCATTGCCATGCCTCCACAACTTCTTTCTTTCTTGCTAATGTCCTTTTTCCCTCCAAATAACCCCCTTCAGATATCATCATCTCTATTTTTCTTACCATCTCTTGACCCCTCTCCCTTAGATATCTTCATATCCTCTCATTGTCCCCTTTGTATTTTTCTGCATTCCACATGTGACAGAAAGCATACAGTATCCATGCTCATAAGTCTGCTTATCATGCTTAATATAACAATCTCCACTTCACTTGTAAACTTGTAAGCCTGCAGCTAGTGTAATCACATTATTTTTAGTAGTGAATAATATTCTGTGATGTACATGGAACGTATTTTCCCTATTCATTCCCTTCTTGATGGATGTCTAGACAGGTGTCCTCCATTGACTGTTACAACTCTATTTTATGTTAGATGAGACCCATGAGGGTGCTCCCTACATCATTAACAAACTAAATAAAAGGAAGCTTGGATGGGTGAAGATTCACACGAACACATAATTCTCTGTGTTATGTGGTACTCTTGAGTTTTGATAGGTTATTTTTTTCTGTATGATAGTCACATTCTTTATATGTAAAATGCATTTTATAACTGAGTTTTCAATAATGTCTATATCAGAAGTTAACTAAGATCTACTTTTGTGCAATTTTAACCACCTAATTTATAGTATTTTTCAAGGAAGTATTTGCATTTTTCTCTTAATTCACTTTCAAGTGCCACCAGTCAGAGATCAACTTAGATTAAAATCTCCTACTAAGGAGATAGCATGGAAGACTTTTTATAAATGGAAAAGTACTGTATAAGTGTCTGGATGGAGAACCAAATACCAGATAAAGATTATTTGTTTATAATTTGAAATGACTACAGTCCCACACATTAAACAGATTGTCTTTTTAAACAGCATCCCCCATCTCTCCTCTTTCCTTTCCCACCCAACCCTTTCTCTGAGCCTTCAAGCTATAAGCACCTCTGGTAGGTGATTATTAATTCCACTTTGATAATGTTAGCTCCTTTTTAACAGTCCTATTATGTCCATGATTTTCATCTGTACAGTAAGTAATAAGTAAATGTGCCCCAGGGCAACTCCAGAATTTTCCAGACTTCACATTATAGTATTCATCCCATGTTTTTCTTTAGGAGTTTTAGTCAGCTTTAAAAAACTGTTGTAGTCACCTTTCTCTGTTGCTTTGCAGAAAAAAAAAAGTGGCTTGTGGAGGAATGGGTTTAGTAGGCATACAGACTCCAAAGGAAACTCCATCCTGGCAGGAAAAATGATGTCATAAGCAGATGGTTGGCTATCATCTCCACCACAGCACTGCAAACAATGGCAGAAAGGTGTGCCAAACACTGGCAAGGAGAAGCTGGCTTATAACCCCATAAATCCACACCCAACATCACAGCTCCAGCGAGGTTGTAAAACCCAAACTGCCATCAGCTGAGGATCGATTACTGAGAACACATTCATTTGTTTGTGGAGGACACCTGAATCAAACCATGGCAAGAGTATTTTTTCAGTTGCTTTATCTAGAAATTTAAGTGATTTTTGAAGTATAAATAAGCAGGTTTGATGAAGTAAGCAAATCATGTCATATTTGGCCAATAATATTCTACATTAAAATAATATACATGGAAATTTGAAATTTTTGTTACATTCTAACATATTGTAAGTAAAACATGAAGCCAGTGTGAAAAAAATCATGCTACATTCTTTTGCCTTTTTAATAAATATATTTTACAAAAATAGAGATCATAAATCCTAGCCTAGTTTCTAAAATTACCTTCTTAATATTTATCATCTTTAAGTATGACAAACTGATTTTATAGGTCTTAAACATGGTGAAAGGACCACAAGACATCCTACTTAATGCTTGTTTATTTACATGTACAACTCTTTGAGAGGATGATTATTTTTTGAACCAAGGTCTTACTATGTATAGTAATATACAACTCTAAATCTCATTCTGTAGACCAGGAAGGTCTCAAAGTTGTGATATTTGTACCTCAGCCTTTGGAGAGCTGGAATTACAGGTGTATACCATATGGTCCAGTTGTTAACGGAAAACTCAAATGGACAAATCCTCCTCAGTTAACCATTCACTTTGTTGTGGTGAGGGGAGCATTCATTGTTTGGAGGTTAGAACGTTGTGCATGTTAAGCAAATACTCTTCCATTGCACTATATCCACACATCACTTTTAATTTTATCTGTTTGTCTGCATGTCACCTATATATCTGTATGTGTGTCTGTCTGTCTGTCTGTCTATCATCTATCTATCTATCTATCTATCTATCTATCTATCTATCTATCTATCTATCATCTATCTAATTTTATTGTTTAACATATTGCATATGGGTCATATTACAATTGGTTCAAATTCACATTTATGTTCCCTTTGACTCACACCCATTCCACTGAGGGTCCTCCTCAGTGGGGTTGGAGGCATTCACTCTGGGATGATGAATGAACTGACCATTTTATTTGGGGACCTATCACCTCAGGATACCCATTTACACCCTATGACTCTTACAATCTTTCTCTCCCCTCTTCAGCAAAGTTCTCTGAGCCTTGGGGGGTGTGGTATGAGTTTCCTCTTGTGTTGAGCTCTTAGCAGCCTCCAATTTTCTGCTTGATGTATGTTGGGTTTTCTGAGCCTTCACCAACATTTCCCAGGAGGATCTTCTCAAGCTATCAGTGGAAGGAGTACTCATCTTTAATCTACGATTTTCTCCTGACTGATAGAGATTCTAGTCTCATGATAGCTGTCTTTTTTTTTTTCTTGACATATGGATAAATCTCGGGTCTCCTAGGTATTTGCTGCTATGGGTAACAAGCAGATTCTCTAACCAAGCAAAAAATCAGAAGTACCTACAGCGGGTAAAGAATGCTTTCTTATAAAGCTATGGATGGTAAATCCCATTGCCAGAACTGGGTTATCCACCAATGTGAGCTCTAGGTCAGGGAGGCCCCTGTGATGGTTAAGTGTTGTTGTCAACTTGGATCTTTTAATTATCTTGGGTGGGTCTCTAAGGATGTATACAGGAAGGCAGCTTCTCAGCAAGGAGCAGGATATAAAGAATCTCAAAGAAGCTAAAAGTAAGCATCCTTTCCTGTGTGGGTAGTGCAGGAAGGAAATCCCAGAGACTCAGGAAGCCATATAGTCTGGGGAAGGGTTGTAAAACCCCACCCTAAGGCTATATAAAGGGGAAGAAATTCTCTCCTTGGCCCTGCTACCTGTTTCTTATTCTGTGTGTGTGTGGTGTTGGTGATGGGTTTCTCTCTCTGCTTGGACCTGTGAAAGAGAGTCAGCATCTTCTGTTGTTATGGAACTTCCCCTCAATCTGTAGTTTCAATAAATACTTTCCTCCCCAAATTGTGCCTGGTTTGAAGAGTTATCCCAGCAGCCTGTGGCTGACTATGACAGCCCCTGAGGCTGCCAAAACAATGTAGGTCATTGCCAAAGCACTTGGTTACCTCCCTGAGCTAAATGGTAAGAACCACATGGAGAAGAAACCATAAGCTTCTGTGACAGGTCATAGAGAAATCATGGTGGAATGAATATGGAAACCATCTCCCTGCTGCATAACCTTCATAGTTATAGAAAGTGCTATGTTTGCCTCTATATTCTATAGGTCACACAATCATCCAGCCAGGCAAGGTGTAAACACCTGTGCAATAGTGGCACATAGGCTATGGGGTAATCAATTGTTTTGTGGTTGGATATGAAGTCAGCACAGTGAAAATGAGTCCATTCTTGGTACTGAGAACCAAGCCAAAATCTTATGTCTTGGAAAGCCATAAATCCTAGAGGAAAATTCCCACACTTCTTTGCTAAAAGGAGAGGATATGCACATAAAAAAGTCTTCTACATATTTACACTTATCTTTGTTGCACATCTTGTAATGTTTAATTAAAATATAATCACAAGGCATCATAGTGTACTGTTTTTGAGAACATATATATGTGATTTATACATATTATGCAAACCAAACCAAGTAGTAGTAAGAGATCATCAGAAATGTGACCAATCAAAAGGAATTAGAAATTTTCCCAAATTATAGCCAATATATTGTGAGTTGGTGCACTTTCTGATTGTTGATTGACCTATCAACAATATGTAAAGAAATATCCTGAGGCTTCTGGTTCAAGATGGCAGACTAGTAGCCACGCCATGTCCCCAGGAGAACAAAAGTTAGGGTATTCAGCTGTAATCCAGGCCCTGGACACAAGCTGCACCCAGGCTTCCATCTCCGGACACTTCCCAGCAACGGATTCTACCGATTAGAACCAGCATGGAGGATAAGGGCATGCCAGAGGCAATGAGTGCTATAGCCCAGCTGGCAGGACCCACAGATTCCCCAAGTGCGGAACCACAGGTTCCCTGGTTGTGGAAGAGCAGCGGTGGGTTCCCCAGGAGCAGAAGAGCAGCCAAGGGTTCCCCAGCATGGAAGAGCAGCAATCCAAGAAAGGAGCACTTGTGCAATGGAGGAGCCAAAGCCTGGGGGAGACAATCAATAGCTTTTAAGTCTGCCCAAATACTCCACTTAGTGAGGGGGAGCCTTTAACTGGACCAGGGGACTTAGGGCACTGGGAACTGGAATCATGGGCCCCTAATGAGAGATGCACTATGTGAGCAATTGAAGGAGAGGCTACTAAAAATAGAATATAGCTAATTCAGAAATGTGTATCTCAGTTAACCTATACTGATCTCACCCTCTGATGGAGATTCTGTTTGCATCTTTCAGAATGCAGCTAGACAGCTGTGGCTCATCCAACCCTACCATGGGACTATAGGCCAATAGCTGACATCCTGACAAGAGATGAGCCATCCCAGACATACCATGGAGGACCCATATGGAACCCCACAGGGAATGATGGGATGAACAAGTGACCCATAATGAAAGATAATCAGTCAACACTGGACAAGCCAATGAGACAGATACCAATGATTTTTGACACAACCTAAAGCAGAAGTACAGAGACCCCCTAAGATCTCAACAACAACAACAAAAATAGCCTTAATACTCACCCACCACAACTCAGGGAACTGAGCGGAAGAGGGGGCGGAAGGATTGTGAGTGCTTTGGTGGGGGAGAATACCCAAAGTCATGGGCCCCCTCAGCAACAACACAATAGGGCCGAAGGAACCAGGTTGACTCCTAAGCTATCCACAGTCCCCAGCCCCAAAGTCTGATCCAAATGGCCTACAGAGGAGGATATCCAGCTGATTGGAGATGGGGAAGAGGGGCATTGAGGAACTGGGGATAACAAATTATTGTTTGCCCATTAAATAATATAACTCATGGACAATTAAAAAAAGAAATGTCCATGGATAGACTAGTAATCAGCCAGTTTCAACTCATTGTTTTCCCACTAAATAAATGTTGTAACTCATTATGGAAAATAAAAAAAAAGAAATGTCCCTGTGTGAATATTATTTTTGTCTCTTACATACTCTACAAGACATGTCTTCAAAAGGTATCCTGATGAGTCAAAAGATGTTAACTAGAATGATGTAATTCATATTTTCCAGATATTAGTAAATACTGTAAATAAGAAATCAGGTTTATTAGTTCCTATTTTTTCTGATTTTTTACTTTCAGGTTTTTAAAGTAGAATATCATCATGATTAGAATATTCAATTAGGGGGAAAAACATGGAAGATTTTCTTTTTCTGGAATACATGTTTTCTAATTTCACCTTTAAGAAAATTGTCAAAGTTCTCTTGTGTCTATTATTTATTATTTATTGATTGATGAATTGAACCTGTGATGCAGGAATATTGAGTTTTCTCTGCCAATGTACCAACATCTGAAAACACACTAATAATTTTGGGGTTTTCCTAGATTCATTTCTTATGAATTCAATTATTAAAATCCATGTACTAGAGGATAAGGTTCAGGGAGATTTTATAATAGCTAAGAGAAAGGGCTTGGTAAGTTCAGAACATCAGAAAAGGAAGCAAGACAAAACTCTTGGCCAGGGAGGCAAGGGGTGGTTTGAGAAGCCCACCTCGAGGCTCAGGCTGTGAATTTCATGTTTTATTTTCACATTTTTGTTTATGGTTGCACTACTCACAAAAGCCATAAAATTAAATCATCCTAAATGACCATCTAAAGGTGAATGGAAAATGAATATGGGGTACATATATACAATGCAATTTTTTGTAACCATATAGAAAAATAAAATTATGCCATGAATAAGAAAATGCATTTAACTGGAGGTAATTGTGTTAAGTGAAATAAGACAGACTCAGAAAGACAAATACACTCCCCATGGATGAAAGTAAATAGATTAAGTGGTGATGGCTTGACACTAGGAGAGAGGAAATACTAAAGCAGAGGTCTGGAAATTCAGAGGAGAAATGGGTAGTAGAGAAAGTTACACCTATAGTTACAGAAATTACACAGTTTAGAGAAACTACACAGATAGCAGGTCCGGAGTTTAGAGAATATACTCACATGGTAGACCTAGGTGTAAAGAAATAAACATGAGGAAGACTCAGAGAATAGTGAAAAATTACACATCTAATTAAAGTGAAAAGTTACCCCAAGGAAAAAAGCAGATAAAAGGCAAGGAAAGCCTACCCAGGCAGGAATCAGTGCTCTCCCCCTGCCGGGCCAGATGACATGTGTCCAGACAAAGATCACAGGGCAGAGACAGCAGAGAGTGGCATGGAGAAGCATTTATATTGACTAAAAATGGACTCGGTATATAAGGGCAAGAGCATATTGATTGCAGATTCCAGGGACAGACTCAAAGACAGGCACACCTGGGACGTGTGCTAGACTGTGGAGACACCAGGGGGCACTTCAGGGATTGCTGATTAAACTGGATCAGACAGGAATCACATTCCTGCCAATGTGAGGTGGCATCTCTTTCCGCTTTGGGTCATGCCACTGCCAAAAAGAAGCTAGTTTTTGATTTTTTTTTTCTTCATTAAGATCTAAACATTGTTATATTTTCTCCATGTAGCTCACATTCATCCACTGAGCTACCACCAGTAGTATTGCTTATGAATTTTTCTTATGCTACCATTTGATTTGCTTGTTTAAGCATTATTAGAACTTCTTTTTGCTTAACACTTATACTGAAAACTGTATTTTTTTTTAAGATTTCTTATCCGTTTCTTATCTGTTTCTATTCACAATGTTTGTGTAGGTATAGTTAACAGACTAGCTCACGGGATAGATTTTAATAAATCTTTCCTAAATAGCATTAGCCAATGTAAAACAGGTCTAAGAATAATGGACTTTTTCATCAATTTCTCTTAACTTTACTGACATAGTGTAAGCATTTGTCTTCCTATTTAGACAAAACAAATGTTTTTAAGTGTTTGTCAGTTAAATAATCAATACATATTTAATTACTGTGAGAAAGAGAATTTTGAGTCCAAAATAGTATTCTTAATATTCAGTAGTTTTTTGTCATCCATTTTTATTTCCCCTTATTAACAAAAATCTATCTTTATTACAATGAATTGTACAGTAAATATTCAGAAAAATTCATGTTCTTTTGATCCTAAAAGTAGGCTAAACTCTTTCATGTGTTGTATATAGAAAAACACATTGCCCTCATGCTGATTACTAATGAGAATTGATTTTACAGGGAATAATCAGAATTTTATGCATGCCATTCTAACTGGGCTAATGAAATGATTTTGGTTGCCAGAAGCATTTTAGTCTGGCTATCTGGAGTGCAGCTTTTTACATGTGCTGCCAGAAATAAAAGCATTCATTTGCACTTCTAGACAGAAAATGTGGGTGTCTACAGACTTCCATACAGAACGAAAGAAACCCAATTGGACAATGAAAACCTTTAAAGTGTTTCTCCAGATGGCCAGGCTGCTGTTCCTTCACGTGGAGCTGTGATACCCCACTTTAGGTGATGGCGTTGGTGCCTCTCGACAAAGATTGAGAAGCAAGTTTTAAACTTCCATGAACAGTGTTTGGCTCTCCTGGTGGTCAAAATTTTTAGCATTTTTTAAGTGTAATATTCACCATAGCCCTTGATGGTAGGAATGCCTAAGTTCCTTATCATAACTGAATAAACATGAACTTTCTAATAGTAGCGAAAATCTAATCACACACAGATGACAAGCAGCAAAGAGATACAAATATGAACACACCTTATTCTATTGACAGTCAATAGCAGAGTTTTCTTTTAGCAGGAATGCATAGAAAACACTCCCCTTGGGTTTTGCATGTGGAAATTATTTTACTGTCATTACAGTTGTGATAAAAAATGACTAATGATTAAATGATTATACAAATGTTCTCAGAGCAAGCTGTCTGAAATGGCAGCCAATAGCTTCTGGATAAATTGTTTTTTTTTTTTTTTTTTGGTATTGTACAGATGTGTATAATTACTGCTTTGCTTTGCTTGAATAGAAACCGTCTGTTTATCTTAGGATGATTAGAGCATTTAACAAGTTTAATCTTTTTGAAATCCATTTATTTTTTTTCCTCATTTTTTTTCTGCACAGGAGATTTAAAGGATTAGTATGAGAAGAACTTCCTGATTTCAACTTCAAAAAAGTACACTCATTAACACTGGCATTGGCTGATACAAATATTTTCTTCAACAATAGTTTGCATTTAAATGGTGCTTCCAAAATATCATTTTAACTATTAACTTATTCTATTAATTAAATAAATAAATTTAATTTATTATATGAAATGTTGAGCCTTGGTTTCTAATATTTTCACTATGGGCATCCCAATTCTTCTAAAACGTCCTGAAATCATAGCTGACACCCAGACAGGAGATGACCCACCCCTAACACATCACAGAGGAAGTGGTGAGATGAGCAAGAGTGCTGAGTCCAGAGCAAGCCTGACAGCCTAAGCAAGGGTAACAGTGACAGACACTGAAGACACTCAAAACAATCCACAGTAGAAACCCAGAGACTCTTAAATCCTCAACACTAAAGCAGACTTAAAACTCACCCACCATGGCTCAGGGAACTTTGTGGAAGACAGGGTGCAAAGATTGTGAAAAAGATTGCCTTTATATCTAGCAGCACATATACTATATGGTGGGGAATTTCCAGAGCCATTTTCCCCTTTCCCCCTCAAAACAACAACAACAACAACAAACAGCAGCAGCAACAAAGTCAGTCTGCTGCTTGTACAACTCATAGCCTTCCATCCCATGGACCATTCTGGCAATCCCATTGAGAAGCCTCAGCAGAATGGGGTCATGGAAGAGGGAGGGAAAAGGAGTTGCCAACACAATACTTGCACACAAAGAGTTTCTACTTATTAATAATAAAAAATAAAATTTAAGAATACAGGGCTGGAGAGATGGCTCAGAGGTTAAGGCACTTGCCTCCAGTGCCTAAGGCCCCTGGTTCAGTTCCCCAGGACCCACATAAGCCAGACCCACAAGGTGGTGGCCCTGGTACGCTCTCTCTCTCTCTCTCTCTCTCTCTCTCTCTCTCTCTCTCTCTCTCTGCTTGAAAAATGAATAAATAAAATATAAAAAAATTTAAGAATACATGTCTTGTTTTAATCTCAAAGTGGGGAAAATTATACTAATCAGATATCGTTTTTTCATTTTGAATTTGTGAAAAAATGTTCTCATGTAATCTGTTTATAATGTTAAACACACATAAGCCTATTTCTGTCAAAAAACCCAGTAGGTTAAGTAACAGACATTTAAACATAACTCAAAATTTTGCAGTTCAGGAAGGCAATGAAACGTGTGCTGAGTGACCCTTGTTTTCCAAATTGTCAGGCAGTGTCCTTCATGTAGGAACTGTAGGGGCATAGTCCATACATTCCCATTCACATGATTACCCCTGTAGAAGTATAACTGCAAAGTTGAGCTACTGGGTAATCTGTACTTGGCCTTCTATGTGACTAAATTTCCTTCGAGTCATGTTTCTCAGGAGGTTTGAATTTTTTATGTGTCAACTCCAGCCCAAAGAGCAATAGTGTTACCTTCTAGTCTTGTTAGAGTTGTTATATTTCTAGCTTCATTTTTTTCTAGGATACAGTTAATATTTAATTTAATGTGTAATCTTTTAAACATTGTTCATCTACGCTTAAATTCTCCCAAATATTCTGTTCATCATCTGAGCTTAAGATTTCACCTATTATTTCACAATTCACAAATTCCCTTTGGGAGAGTATATATTTAATACATTGCTTGAGTAATATCTACATCCCAAAGTCTCTTTACTTTGCTTTAATGGTGAAGTCTAACTTTCTTTATTTTGAATTATTGGCTAGCCATTGTTTTTTCATCACTGCTTTTAGGATAATTTGAATGATAGTATATTTTTATTTACATACAATTAACACATAGAACATAAGCATTTTCTTATTTAAGGAATGTCCTATGATACATACATGCATACCTTGTGTCATTTAAATCATAGGGAACATCTATTTCCTCCAACTTCTATCATTTATTAAAGGGAAAAGAACATGCAAATACCTGTCATCTAATTTTTAAAATATGCCAAACATATAATTAATTTACAAGCATCTTATTACACATTAGCAAACCAGGACTTACTGCTCCTACTGAAATGTAACTAAGTCCATATTAATCAAGTTTTAGTTTTTTCATACTTCTCAAAACTTCTAGATCTATTTCTTTAAAATCCTACATATAGTGAGAACATATAGTACATGACTTCTTACATCTTACATATTTCATTTTATATAATAATTATCTTTATTTTCATAGCTGAGAGAATCCCATTCCTTCATTTTATTGTCTATTGATACCACCGATTTTTAAGCAAGCTTCAGTTGATTTTACTTGATTTATTATTATTATTCTGAGATTGGATTTTGCAGTGTCTATCAGAATAGTCACAAATTTATAGCAGTCCTCTTAACTCCATATCCTAACCTTTGCAATCATAGAAATGACCAATATGCCAGTAAAACATCAGATTTTGATTTTTTTCCATTAAAAACAACCAGAAAGGTATCATCTTTAAGATCTATCCTGCAGTTTAATTATGATACTTCTGAAATCAAATTCATTGTGTGAAGTTTAAATTGTTCCTGCCTTTTTGTTGTGCTTTACTTTCTGTTTCCACTATCCTTGCATTTTTCTTGTAGAAAAAGAAATAAATACATGGAAGTGTATTCATGGTTTTTATTTTAAAGTGACTTGGAAATACTTATAAATACATATGCATATATATTCTGCCTTTATGCATTTTTCTGAACATTTAAGATCTTTATATATTATGCACTATTGCATTTCATTCTGTGAAGTTACATGTGGATCACTCATTTTTATCATTCCTATCATGTTTCTGTTACCATATGTCTTTAGATTTTATCCTCTTTCAGATTATTATGATGATTCATTTTATACAGTTTAATATTTTTGTGCCTTATTTTAAAAAATCAGATATCTTGGTTTATTCTGAACTTGTGTTCTAATTATTTTTGGAGATATCCATTTATTATTCAAAATAGCAGGTATTAGGTTCACTTTTTTTTTTAAATATATATTTATTGTCCATAATGAGTTACATTATTTAGTGGGCAAACCATGCGTTGTTATCCCGAATTCCCCAATCCCCCCCTCCCCATCCCTGATCAGTTGTATATCCTCCTCCGTGGGCTGTCTTTTTAAGGGATCTGTTTTTCATTTCCTCATAAGTTTGACTACAGTTTTATGAACTTGAGTTTAGGGCAATGGTCAGCATGAGCCTTATAAAATACTCTATTTGAAGCAATAAGGACAATATGGGCTTACACACTACTCCCTTGTTCTGTAGCTTACATCTAGATCCTTGACTTCTGTCATGGTCAATTCTGAATGGGAATGGAAGTGCTTTTTCTATTACAGATTCTTTTTTACAAATTTATTTATTTATTATTTATTTATTTATTTATTTATTATTTACAAAGAGAGAGGGAGAGCAAGATAAAGAGAGAATGGGCACACCAGCGCCTCCAGCCACTGAAAATGAAATCAAGATACATTTGCCACTTTGCAGCTGAGCCATATCTCCATCCCTGCCATGCTTTCTATTTTAGTTACATCTTGATTCTTAAAATCCTATTTTGTAAATTTTACTTTTAAATTGTAATTTTAAATATTATTGAACAATTTATGACTTGGAAAAAATGGGTGCTTGAAACAAAATAATACATTAAATGGAAATTAAAATTCAAGCTATATAAATATAACACATAATTTTATTGAAATGTTTCCCAATTTTACTATAAAATGCTCCATAGAATAATAGCAGCAGTAATTAATTAAATGTTCATGTAAGTTTTTGTTTTAATTTTACATATTACAAAACACATTATAATTATTTTTCAAATTTTTACCATCTTCATTCAGACTAACATGTATGCATTTTATATGCTACAGCATAAGTACATATAATGTTATGTGTTTTGCACCAAAAGTACAATAATAGTATGAAACTTTTTATCAAATTTCCTACAATACCAAGATGTCATGGTTTAAATCTAGTCAAGGTAGTAAGCTGTAGGTGACTCTAGGCAAAGGACATTAAAAAATGATGAGGAAGAATAAAGAATGTATATGGGCATAAGTTCAGAATTTGTATAACAGTTATAGAAACACATAAAAATCCATGTTCTCCTTGGAATACTGGCTCCAAAGGAATCATATTTTATTGGGAACTTAAAAGCATTTCCTTAAAAAACTTATAGACTCTTCTACTAAATTCCTGTGCCATGGCATGAAAGATAGGCCACTGGAATGTGTAGATCTGTTAAGAGCATTTAAGTGATCTGAAACAGTTTCATTTTTTTATGATACATTGTAAAAATCTTCTGTATTCGTTAGTGAAGTTTATCTATAATAGTACCATTTGATTCCATGCTAATTTCTATTATATGTAGAACACATTATCAAACATTTGTCACAACTTATCATTTAGTTATGGAACATACAGTATTACTAAATATTCTCAATATATTTTCTTACTTGTGAATCATAGATTTAATTAGATACAATCACTTTAAGCCCAGGCCCCATGGATCTTAGTATATGAGACCAACATGCATAATATGTGTCTAAATACTTACTTGTAATAGTGAGGTCGACATAGTGATTGATATTTTTTTTCCTTCATATCATTAATAGTTAACTAATTTATGGGGCTGAAAGTGTGTAGAAAGAAACTATAATTAAAATAAATTATAGAATATAGAGAAGTTATTTTTGATTTGTTTTATTTGTGTTTCTTTGACATGCAGAATTATGAGGAATGGGAATATTTAGGGTGATTAAAAAGCAGAAAACTACATTTATTATTAAAAGGTGTTTTAGTTCCTTTTCTCATTGCTTAGACAAAATACCTAAAAAGAGCAACTTAAGCAAGAAAGTGTTTATTTTGGCTCAGAAGAGAGATGAGTGCTAGTTCCTACCTTGTTTCTCCTTTTTATTCAATCTGGGTCCCAGAAATAAATAGTGCTGCCATTGTTATGATGGGTCTTGTCATCCCAATTAACTTCATCTAAAAACTTTCTCACAGACATTCCTAGAGGGTCATCTTGTAGAGGACTCAAGATGCAGCCAAGAGGACACTCAAAAGCAGTGCTACATGGACAATACTGCCAGCTCAAGATGTTGTCTGGCTCTGGGTTACTTCTGGGTTTTGTGCTTTACAAGTTGACACTGACAAAATTTTTTCTTTAGGAATTGTTTACAGGTATTCAATCTCTTCACTGGCATTCTCATTTGAATGTTTGTCCCTTTCAAGTATATTTTGGTTTTGCACAATATTGAACATTGATGTGTGGAGCCTTCCCCTCTGGAGAACTTTCTTTTGACCCAATGTGGAAAACTTAGTTTCTTCTTTGATGTGCAAAACAATCCCTTTAACAATTACACCTGCTTTCAAATATGCTCTGTATATTTAAAGTCAGTATAAAATTTATTTATAGGAGATATTCATTTATTCTTTAAAATAGCAGGTCTTAGGTTCACTTTTTCATTTGAGCCATATAAATATAACACATAATTTCATTGAAATATCTTCCAATTTTGATTTGCATTTGCCAAGGTTACTATGAAATGCTCCATAGAATGATAGCAGCAGTAATTATTTAAATGTTCATGTAAGATTTTGTTTTAATTTTAAATATCACAAAACACATTTTAAATTTTTTCAAAATTTTACCATGGTAATTCAGACTAATATATATGCATTTTATATATGCTACAGCATATGTACATATAAGGCTATGTGTTTTGCACCAAAAGCATAATAATAGTATAAAAATTCTTATCAAATCTCCTACAATATCAGGTTGTCATGGTTTAAATCCAGTCAAGAGGAGGTGAGCTGGCAGTGACTCTAGGAAAAGGACATTAAAAGATGATGAGGAAGACTAAAGAATACAGATGGGTATGTGTTTATAATTTGGATAACAGTGATAGAAGCACATAAAAATTCATGTTCACCTTGAAATCACAGAGGCGGAAACATGAATGGCCTATTCTCACTTAAAAAAGTGCTCATCATCCTTAATCATCTGGGGAATGCAAATTAAAGTGACAATGAGATTCCACCTTACTCCAGTCAGGATGACAATCATAAAGAAATCCAACAATAATAGGTGCTGGCGAGGATGCTGGAAAAAGGATCCCTGATTCACTGCTGAGGGGTTGCAAACTCGTTCAACCATTATGGAAAGCAGTATGGAGACTCCTGAACAGAATGGACATAGAGCTATCAATGGACCCAGCTATCCTTCTACTAGGCATCTACCCTCAAGATGTCACACCTCAACACAGAGGCATTAGCGCAACCATGTTTATTGCAGCTCAATTCATAATAGCCAGAAATTGGAATCAACAAATGCCCATCCCTGGACTAATGGGTATCAAAATCGTGGTGCATCCACACGATGGAATGATACTCGGCAGAAAGGAAACATGACATAATGAAATTGAGAGAAATATGGACAAATTTGGAGTAGATTTTACTTCTTAGTGAACTCACAAAAGAAGAGAGTCAGACACTGCATATTCTCCCTCATATGCGGTTCCTAACACGGATAAGCTTAAACTATAAGCTAACCTAGCAGGGGAAATGAGAGATTATGAAAGAGGTGGAAGGAATGGGAAGAGTGAGAATGGGGGGGAGCTTATACGATAAGCTAAACCAATAATGAATCAAAATCATAAAATCCTTACTTTCATACAGTAAGCTCTACAGAAAGAAGTGGGCATTGTCTATTAAAATGAGTCATGAATGGAAGGGGAGGAAGCCTAAACCCATGAAAAACTGATCAGACCTGCTACTCCCTGTCCTGGTCATTGGATCATTCTCACACTTAGCTGTTGATCAAAGTGACCTACAAGGTCCCTAAAACAAGATGGGATTCTGTCAAAGCTCTTGAATACACACCCTAGGCCAAATCTCAGATTTGATTGCTAAAGATACCACAGAAAGACATTGAACAACACCAAGAGACCCTGTGAGATCTAGAATGGTATCTATCCAGTACCCAGATGGTAGCAAGTGCAGTGCTGGAAGGTACAACATAAGCTGCCAGGGGAAACTGGTCAATGACACATGGAGAAAGCAGAGACCACTGATACAAAATACAGACTGTTGCCATGAGAATGCTGAACACACTTCCTTCTGGGAGAGATCTACACACAAAGAAATTATCACTGGTGCAATAGAGGCTCCAAAACCCAGGAGGAGGGGAGGGTCAGTCAACAGCTTTTAAATTGGCCAAGAAATCCACTCAGTGACAAGGAACCCTTATCTGGAATTGGGACTCAGGGCAAAATCCTATGGGAACCAAAAACTGGGGCTCAAAATCACCAGAGAACTACAGATAGGCTGATCTCAATGTGCCAAATTAGAAATGTGTATCTCATTTAACCTTACTGATCTCACTCTCCAATGGAGATTCTATTTGTATTTTTCAGAAGGCAGTGAGAGAGTGGCCTTTCCAAATCCACTGATGAATCACAGGCCAAAGGCTGATATACCAGCAAGAGATGAACCACCCCAGACCTATCATGTAGGTCCCAAGGAAACACTTGAGACAGTGGTGGTGCAAGAAAGAGACCTATAACCACAGCAGATCTGTCATTCCAGGAGTGAGACAGACACCAACGACATCCAACACAACTTAAAATAGATGCAGAGACTCTTAAATTCACAGAAACAACAACAATGAAACAGACTTAAAACTCACCCTCCATGACTCCGGGAACTGAGCTGAAGAGTAGGCAAAAAGATTGTAAGAGACATGGTGGGGGAGAATATCCAGAGTCATTGTTCCTCTCAGCAACAATACTCAAAGGGGAGGGTGAAACCTGGCTGCCTCCTGTGCTATCCATAACCCCCTACCCCATTGATTGATCCACTATGCCCACTGAGGAGGATACCTAGTGGATTGGGGACACGGAGGATGGAAATGGGAATATCAACATAATCTTTGCTCATACAATGTATCTAGTTTTGGACAATAAAGATTATAAAAAAAACTAAATAATTGAGAAAACTCTGATTAAAGACAATCATCCATATTGAATACTCACATTTTTGGAGTCTTTATTTATCCTCTACAAAATCCATTCATTGCTTACAGTATTCCTCTTTAAATACTACCTGCATACTTGTCTCTCATACATATTGTACTTTGTCCCCAATTCCTTACATTACTGAGTTTACTTACCATCCCAAACAATTTCATCTATATTTTAGTAAAAATATCACGAAATACAAGATATTCAGAATGGCTACTGGTTGAAATGCTCCCTCCACCCCCACTTTCCTCTTATAGGCTAGGATCTTGTAACATATAGCTTCCATGAGCTCCGGAGAAATGTCAAAAGTAAATACTACATATCTCTAAGATCTTCTAACTCTATAAAATTTGATGTCAAGGCCAATAGCAGTAGTTACTGTGTTTATTATTCTTCGGTTTTCAATCAACACATTTTTTATCACCGTGTACTGACTATTTTGCATGTTAGCAACCTGCAGTAAGATGGCACCTTCCTTATTTTCCGGCTCAGTTGAAAGTGGACCCCAGTCGCTCCTCATTCCCTTTCAGCACTGCTGTCCAGCATTCCCTCTTGATATTTTTACTCTTGTTCTAGGCAACACAGTTCCCAAAATCAGCACACATTTTTTGTCTAACTCTGAGTGCATAAAAATATTAATAGATTCCACTGGAATATGAAAGTTAAATTATGCTTTTTTATATTGTTTGGCACTGATACCTGGATTTCCATCTGGCTTGCAGCTATCTCTGAAACGTTCTACTGCACAGCACAGCAGCTGGTTGCATGAGTGAACAGTGTTATATTCTTGGAGGGTGGGAAAGTAAGAATAGTAAAAAGGGAGGGTAAAAGCAATGATTGGGATGAATATATTCCAAGGCTTTTGAAAACTTAGCATTCAAACTATTAATGACCAAAACATATAATTATTAATATGTATATATATATATATATATAATTCATGTTAAAATTAATATAATTCATATAATAATTCATATAATCCATCTAATACATACCCGTTATTCCTAAGGAAGATACATAGCAAGATAATTTTTGACTATAATTACATTTGCAAATACTTTTATGTTGCTTGTGTGTGTGATGTGTGTGCGTGCTGTCCACATGTGTGTGCACTTGTGGGTCTCCATGCACTCATCTGTGTTGGGATATGCATGCCATGGAAGGAAAGTCTACCCAGTGTGGCCAAATCTGAATACTGGTCATCTTGTTCCATTGCCTCTTCTGCCAGGTTATTTTATTTTATTATTTGCAAGCAGAGGAAAATAGAGAGAAGTGAGATAGCAATCGAGACTGGGTGCACCAGTGCCTCCAGCTATACATGTGCTATTTTGTGCATCTGCTTTAGGTGGTTACTGGGGAATGAAACTATAGTGCTTAGGCATTATAGGCAAGCACCTTGCACCTTAACTCCCAAGCCATCCCTCCATCCCCCCTCCCCCGCTTTTGAGTCTGAATCTTATTGGTTCTGTGGCTGGCTCTTCTGTTGTGAGTTCTAATGATTCCTGGATCTCTTGTACTATGAGAATGAGGTTTCAATGGACATGACCATGGCCTGTTCTTTTTAAACTTGAGTCTGGATAGTTGGCCATGGTGAGTCTTGGGCCCCCTCAGGCTCTCATACTTGAGCATAAAGCACACTTACCCTCTGAGCCACCTCTCTGGACCTAAACACAATTTTCAACCTAATTAATAAGCTCTCAGAACATTAATTAGATAAAATTTTAAATTCCTCGTACTCTTTCCACTTCATTTTTACTTATTCAGTTAGAAGAGATCCTCTGCTTCAGGTCGTTATGAGTCAAAGCTATTCAGTGTTTTGTTAAATACGGGACAAGAATGTTCCCACATTTTATGTAATTTCTGTGAGCAAGACTTAAAAATATTTTAACATATGGCTGTCTATGTTCCTAGTGATTAAGTTCCTACAGGAGAAAACCCATATCCTTGTTGTGAATTCCAAAGCTGATGCTTTTGGGATTTATCTTACCTTCCAATAGAAACATTCAATCTCACCATTACCACTGCATGGCTTGACACCGCCTGGTGGTTCCACTTATTCAGCCTTCCCACTAGTGTCTAATTCTAGTCAGAGGCGAGTCTTGGACCATCTGGTACCTATCACAGTTTACTTTGGCAGTGCCCTCACAGGAGAAAAGCACGAAAGGGACAGACTTGGACAAGATAGAGCCGGGGTGTCAGATGACTGACCAAGTGGGTCTCCCTAGGAAAGCCATTCTCAGAGTAGCAGACTTTCCCCTTTCATGTTTCTTCCTGTGCTCACTTTACATCATTCACCTAGTTTTCTCCTCATAAAGAGAGTTTGGGATACTGTTATAAAGTTTAGCTTTAAATTCCATAAAATGTCATAGGTTATCTGTGATATCACAGGCTGTTCATTCCACCTGTCTACTGCTTATATCTGGTGCTTTTTTTTTTTGTTTTAAGTGTAAAACAGGTTCTTTATTTTCAATAAATTAATTTAATGTATTTCATTACATGTACAAATATTGCAAATAATGAATTTCAGTTTAAGATTTCCATAAAGCCTGCTGTTTACTTGAATCATAGCCTCCCTTCCTTTTGCCCCTTCATTCTTTCTGTGTATGTTGTGAACGTTGTGCGCAAATGTGGAGGCCAGAGATTGACATTTGACATCTGCCTTGATTGGTTTCCAGTTTATTACTGAAATAAACTCTCTCACATGAACCCAGATCATGGAATAGATGAATACAAATAAATAAATAAATATAAAGAAAAAAAAAGTACATTCAGCTAAAAAAAAAAAAAAAAAAAAAAAAAAAAAAAAAAAAAAAAAAAAAAAAAAAAAAAAAAAAAAAAAAAAAAAAAAAAAAAAAAAAAAAAAAAAAAAAAAAAAAAAAAAAAAAAAAAAAAAACTAAAAGCACCATACGGAGAAATAGATTTATTTGGGCTGATAGACTCAAGGAGGAGCTTCATGGTGGCAGGGAAAATGATAGCATGAGCAGGGGATGGACATCACCTCCTGACCAACATCAGGTGCAAAATAGCAATAAGAAAGTGTGCCAAACACTGGCAAGGGGAAGCTAGCTATAACACCCATTAGCTCACCCCCAACAACATACCTCTAACAAGATTCAATTTCCAAAACTGCCATCAGCTGGGGATCAAACATTTAGAACACATAAATATATGGAGGACACCTGAAGTCAAATCACCATAAGATGTTTAGTAAAATATACATGACAGATCCTTTGTCTTATAGCTTACGGTTTATATTAGCTTATTAACACATTGGGTACTATTTTGCATTGGCACACTTTAACATAATTAGCAGACTTTAGTTTTTGAAACAGGGTGACATAATTAAGATTTTTGTTGATGTAAGATTATTATTTTCTTAAGATTTTCATAAATATTTCTTATTTTATTTATATTCTTATGACTTTATCCTTAACTTTACTTGACTAAAGTATTTTTTACTAATATTATTGATTCTTATTAGTTACCATATACTTTAAAGGTTTGACTAATTTCCTGTGATGATTTAGAGCTTTGCACCTAAAAGAATATCTAATTTCATACTAGATGAGCATGAGTTGTTTAAGTCATTGCCTGAGTGTGAAGAAAATTCAGCTACTCTGTGATGGGGATCATGCTACAGCTCAGTAAAGGAACTGACAATTACAATATTCCTTTATTGGTGCTTCTAGGGGTGATGGTTGACTGACATTCTTTTAAAGATAATAAGCAGCAAAATGCTTTGAAGGGTGGTCTCAGCCTTTATCTAGCTTCCTGCACAAGATGCTCAAAAGCAGTCATTAGTTTGTACCAGCTCCTATTTTCTCTTTGATGATGCTTAAAACTTTGATTTGTAAAAATTTCCTTGGAAATCAGAAATATATCTTTATGAAGTCTTCTTGATCTTTTATTATATCCTCAAGCAAAGTCCAAAAAGGAGATTGGATAAAGTTGGAGCCTATTGGAGGAATGCTTCACCTCACGGATAGTGAGAGCCACATCAGACTTGTGTGCACAGTGCTTTGTACTCATAACTACCTTCCTGAAGAGTCAAAATGCAAATAAACAGAAAATAACTTGCAAATTGCTCCATCATCATAAACTGCTAAATTTTTAAAAAATCAAACTTCTTTTTCATATCTCTGATAAGGAAGTAAATACTTTTATAAATAATAATATATTAAAACACTAAGAAAATCACATTTCAAATTCATTAAAAACTGGCAAAGGAAATAGAAATTACCACTAAGCTACACATCAAATGAGAAATTAGGGAAAAGTTGAATGAAAAAAAGAAACGAATCAGTGCGTATTTTAGAATAATGATAAAAGTGTAAAAAAGATATATTTATGGTATTCAGCTACTATCTGTGACATTTAAATTTTCTGTAAATGAACTTGAATATATGTTTTGTTTTTTTTTAAAGGAATATGTAGCTTTACTCAGAAGTCATGTAGGACAGGATCTGTCAGCAAGTTCATTTTCTGGGAAAGAAGGAGGAAAACCATATGGAAAAACAAAACTTGTTAAATAAATAAACGGTGGATCCTATTTTCAAGTCTATCACTCATACACTGCATCCTTCTGAATTATAATTTATAGTTATTGACAATAATTTTCATTAAAATATCATAAACCCAATGAAATATTTTACTTAAAAACGATAAAGACTCCTCAATTAGATTTACCTAATCTAGGCCAAATATTTTTACCATGAAAAAGCTCTTTTCAAAGTATGCTAAAATAGTCAAGTAAGAGACTTTTCTAGTTTTATATATAAATTAAATGTATAATAAATACATAATGACTTTTTCCATATTAGATTTTTATTTTTTAGTCATTTAGCTCTTTATTTATTTTGAGATAGGTCCTCATGCTCTATAGCCTCAGCTGGCCTAGAATTTTCTACAAAGATTAGATGGCCTTGAATTCATGGCACTCACCAGTTTTAGACTCTCTAGGGCTAGGATTACAAGAATAAACCACCAAACCTGCACTGAGAGAAAGGTGATTGAAATAGAAAAGCTCAAACTATTTTTTTTGCAGATTATAAGCAATGACATTTTATCTTAGCTTCTTTGTGCTTCAGTTTCCTTGTCATTAGGATAAGGTGAAGTGCCCGACAACATATGTTTATGGGATGTGATAGGTTTTACAAGGTGTGTGACAGAATCTGGAACCCATGACGACTGGATACTGGTTTTCTTCTCTTCTTTCATTCGAGAACTTGTGGAATCAATTCTGATCCTCAACTTCATATAGATGTTCAAACTTTTACACTTACACCTAACCACATGTCTTGCCTCCATACAAGGCTATACTTAATACATACTTTACATACTTATTGGATGTGCCAATTGTACTAACCACTGTTTTAGAATCTAGAGTAATTACAAATAAATATTTGTAGCCCCAGCCTTACAATTCAAGTGGTTGATGACAGAACAAAAAGGTATACTAATATGGCACAAAGATATTAAAATAATCAGTCACATATTAAGCAACAATTATCAGAAGTATTTTTGGAAGAGAAAAAACCCACTATGCATTATACTTAGGACTATACTTACTTTCTTTTGTGGGATTTCCAGCGTCTTATTGAAGAAGTAAATTCAAGCAAACAGTGGACATTTTAAAGACAAGCAAAACAAAACCAAAGCCTCCTCAATTCCATCTGTTTGGCTTTTAAAGACAAGATAAATATCTTTTGTACTCACTCATAAAAAGAATAAAGTGGTGTGTAGTGAACAGTGACCTCTGAAACATCACTACAGTCAATATAATGACAAGTTTCATTAAGCAGCTCTTTAAAGTACCCTTCAAATAGGCAAGTGACATAATGTATTATGCGAGTTTAATAATTATAATTCTGTGCTGAACTAGTCTTTGACCTTAGGTAAATTACTTTCTCCTCTGGTGATTCATTTTTGAATCCATAAAAGGAAGAGGTTGGGCTAGATAATTTCTTTGGCCTTTTCAGCTCAAAATATATTTAATACATTTTATATAATTAACTTTCTAAAATTGCTAGCCTATATAAACATATATTCAATGAAAATGGGGATGAAGTGGCAACGTACAGAGCCATGATGTTCAAGCAGAAATTTCCTAGCATGGTTGTAATTGGACTTTAGGTGGCCGGATTCAACTTCTCCATTGGCTTGCAGTTCTAATCAGCTGCTTCTCAATTAATTTTCCTGAAGAGTAGAAAAAGGCAGATGCAATAAAAAGAACAAACACACCCAAATCATACATTACCAGGTTCAAACCTGGACATTAACACTCATCAGTTTTCTGTGGTCAGATCTAAGCTAAGTAATGCCTTTTCAGAAAATAAAACTGAGGACTGATAAAGCAGCACTTCCTTCACAGGTCTTTGATAAGAAAAGGACTCCTAAGGCAGCTGAATGATTAATGATGTTGGACTTAATTTTTTCTCAATTTCAGCTACCTCCGTAATTAAGTGAGGCTAGGAGAACATTTCTTGGAAGTTGCTGTGTGAATTAAGTTAGATATTACTTGTAATGCATTCAACAAAGGACAGAAAATCAAGAAAACATGATACTATTAAACACACTGTAATCCTGCAAAGTTAATATTAAACATGTGCTGACAATTCAGGAAGTAGAATCATCATATATCAACCTTCTCTAGCAAACTGATAAATTGATGAATATAGTTGTGCATGTAATTTCATAAATATATGAATTTAAATGGTAAATTTCATAGTATTTAATATTAAGAGGAAATACTGTGTGCTCATCTTCGTTGCGAGAAGGGGAATGCCATGCAATGGCTCCCCAAAACAGAGTTGTCTAAACACTAATTTCTGTTATGTTCTGAGATCTGGCTGATATAATGCATAATCCTAGCTGGCAGAAATTTTTTCGACAAACCCAGATGCCAAGACAGGGATTTGTGAGACAGCACATTCCTTCAAGACAGTGGAATCTATTTATTACCCACAGAGATAATCTTGGATCCATATTGAGAATATTTCCTAAATTCAGGAAAGTTGGTCCAAACAGATGAAGGCTCTCATGTGTCCCCTTCATTCTCTACCTCATGTCAGGAATCCCAGATGAATTTTCCTCTGAGTTTGTATGCTCTGGGGAAGCACGGCTCACTGAGCCAAAGCAGTTCAGAAAATCCCGAGGGATGAGACTGATGTGTATAGACTGTTTCTCTGTGTGTCAAGAGACAGTATTTCCAACACATCTAAGGCTATCCTGAGAATACCAAGTAAGGCAGAAAAACTGCGAGTGCCAGCACAGGTTATCTTGAGAACTGCCTACCCTCATCCTTTGCTAAAAGCAATAACAAAGAATGTTTACTAAAAGATAATATAATCTGCTTGTTGTATGTAAAATAATTCAAAAGTACATGATGTTGACAATATGCTTAATAACAAATCACACGAGAATTTATCAAATATTACCCACCTATCTCAAAGATATTTATTATTTGGCTTAATTTTGCTTAAGTCTAGGCTTGTGATTTGTCAATGAGATTCTGGGGACTTATTTTTTGTTGTTTATTTATTTGTTTGAAAGCCAAGGATGATAGAGAGAAGAGAAACAGAGAGAATGGATGTGCCAGGGTCTCTACTAGCAACAAAGGAACTTCAGATGCAAGTCAAATTTGTGCATCTGGTTTTACCTGTTTACTAGGGAATCAAACTCCCATCCTTGAGTGTCTTAAAGGTTGAGCCATCTCTCCAGCCCTGGAAACTTATTCTTTAAGAAAAGTAAGCTTTTCGATCCATGTTTCCCAAATGAAGTCTGTTGAGTTCAGTGGCCTTTGGATGTGTATACAGAGACCCAATCCGGTATACACTCTGGCTTTTCCCACTCCTGTTTGAATTTAAACTTAGCTAAGGATAAAGCAGCATCAGGAACCAGAGTGGCAAAGACCACAGAAGCAGCCACAAAAGCAGTCAAGAGGTCTTGACCTTGTTCCTCAGCCAGTGGGAAGTTATATGCAGTGTTCACAGACAACACCAGCACCTGTATCGCATGTACCATGGATTTTACCATCTGAAACCAAGGCAACAGTTGGGTGTTCAAATTTGCATTAAAAAACTATATATATATTACAGAGGCTCTTTATGAAGCCAGGATGCTGTGCTGCCTCTAGGAGGCCAAGCAATTTGCTGTTGTTGAAAGAGTTTTTCCAGAGGTGGGTTACTTCCAGATGCCCTCAGATGGCTTGATGCTTCATGGTGTTCTTGCCAGCCAGCACCACAGACTTTGCTCAGAGGAACTGCCCAAAAGTTGGATTGGCTTAAGGAAGAACTAACACATCCCAGTCATCTTGTCTTCCCTGAACATCATATTGGTAAGTCAGAGATTGCCAAGCAGGGTTTAAAAACTATAGATGATGACATTCTAGTTAAGGAGACATGGTGAATGAAGCTAGTATTGAACAGACATATACAAGCGCATCACTTGTTGAAAATTTTTAATATAAACACATAAATTATGTTTATATGCAGCATTATTATATGATGTAAGATTATTAGATAATTTGATGGCTACATTCATATAAAATAGGAAGGAATGCTTAAAGTAAGCTAAATGGTTATAATTCCAAAGATATAGTTGTTTTATGAAATCAATGTTAGTGTTACTTAACAATTTACTTAATTTATGTGTACTTGAATTCTTAAAGCATTTGGATTAGTTTTTACAAGGTAGTTTTTCCACAGTTAAGTAGTAAATATTTTGGTTACTATTAATTTATAAGAGATAGGAAAATATCTTGTACATATTAACCTTTATAGCATCCAAACCCATTAACTCCAACCCAAAGGGATCTCAATGAACAAAGACATGCAAAATAATAAATACCTTAAGTTCAACCAAAATAAATCTCATTT
Source organism: Zapus hudsonius (assembly GCA_004024765.1). NCBI lineage: Eukaryota > Metazoa > Chordata > Mammalia > Rodentia > Dipodidae > Zapus > Zapus hudsonius. Next base: position 69,030 of record PVHP010002045.1, on the reverse strand, counting down.
CCAATAAAAAAATTTATCAAAAACACCTTATTTTATTCCTGGGGTCAGAAGTCCACAACAGTAAATCTGACTTAACCATATTTCCTTGATACAGACATTAAGGAAATTGTCCAGAAGTTGTTGGTGAAAGACTCTAAGTACAAATTTGAATACTTCTCTCCAATTTAAAGGACAAGAACTGTCAAGGAAAAAAAAATCCCATCAAGTATAGGGACCTGGGAAAGAATCTGAGGAAAGAGAATGAACACAAACAACTCCCCGGATACCAAAGTCAAAAGTTTTCGTAAGCCCTGTAGTGATATAGTGGAAAAGTCCTGAGTACATTAGTAGGGAACTTGGCCAATGTGATTAAAACATCTGTGGTTGCTAATTGGCAATGCTTGAAGTTAGATTCCTACCTGCCCACCAGAGACTAGGGCTGCAGAACTGTCTCCTTAGATAAGTATGTTTCAAAGGGATGACTCCCAGGTCTTAAGAAAGGTGTTCTTGGATTTGCAAGAGACTTGGAAATATAATATATTTTAATAATCCCTAAAAGAATTTGCACATATACTTTTTGAAGAAAATGCTGTTAGAAAAAGAATGGCTGGGAGCTAAGACCAGGAAGAATTCTGCTAACTTTTAGGGAGTCTGGGGGGAATGGGTTAGTATGAATCATCAGAGACTGAAATTGTGTTTTCTTAATCATCATTAATTGAAATAAATGTGTCTCACATGCTATAAAAATGAACCATAATGTCAAATTATTCTATACATCATAATGTCACATTACTTTGTACATCAGTTACTAAATTTAATACAACAACAACAATCAGCCAAATTGTTAAGAACCGAGACATCAGACTCAGAACTTCAAGGATCATTAAAAGACACATGATCAAGAATATGTGTAATAAGTGAGGTTTAATCAAAGAAGATTATCAAACATCCTAGAAGAGCACTGATATTCAGACTCATAACCAGAAGCAAAGATCAACCCCAGGGATTATGCCTTGGTGGCTTAATTTTTTAATTGACCATAATTTTTTCCTCTTATTCTTAAGTAGACCGAACACTTTGTTCCTAGCTGTAAACTATTATTTTAAACCTTCATAAGATATATACCTGCAACCCAATAATATCCCAATATAAATTATTCCTCTCTCATTTTTTCATGGTATTAGGAAAAAATATTAATAAGTATAGATTTTAGTGATATTTACCTGGATTGTTGCTTTTTTTATTTTTTAACACAATATAAAACAACTACTGGATTAATTACTGGGATATATTTGTAGAACCGAGTTTCCTTTTCAGTTTTGAAATATCAAGTGCAAATTTTCACAGTTTTGAATATTTCTTTATTTATTATCATTTATTATCAAAAGCCAGAAGCCTAGATTCAATATAAACACAAATTGCATGTCAATTCAGATCACTAATTAATCTGAAAGTTATATGCACACATACACATAAATAGTACATAGTTAATTATCATTTTTATGACAAAGTATTTTAAAGCTTCAAATATATGATGAGGCAAAGAAAGCTGACACTTTGTTATATACAGAAGTTTATTTGAGTCTAAGACTTATAAATTATAAATTGATAGATCATGAAAGTTTTTGATATCAAGAGAATATGTCATCTATTATGTATAAGTAATGAGTACATCTCATCTTGTCTTTGATTTATTTTTGAAAGTCTTAGAAAAATATCCGTAAAGTTCTTAATACATGACAAATCAAGAGTATTTCCAAAATTAGGAAGACAGAATTGAAAATTCAGTGGTGTGAGGATTGTTATATTGTAAAATATATTTTTGAAATTTCCAGTTTTAAAGTATTTAAAATATTTAAATCCCCCCACTGATATTGTTTTGAGCATACAGTAATACCTGAAAAGAATTGTCAACTAAATCAGTATAAAAATAACCAAAAGTGCACACTGACAGAGCATAGAAGACATGGACAATAATTATTTCAATGTGAACAATGAAATGATCCGGTGGGATTACGGAAAATCTTAAACATTCTGTGAGAATATGCGATGATACGTTTGCTTCAAGTTCTGGCTAACTTCATAGTTTAAGAATAGAGAAAGTTCAGAGAATGCTTTAGGGAACAAGAATTTCATACCCCCTATCCTATGGACAGATACAGAATGCATACAGAGGAGGACCCCAGTAGGTAGGGGACACAGAGGAGAGAAACGCGGACACACTCAGAAGATTTGCTCATACAATCATACTTATTCATAATAAAGATAGTTTTTTTTAAAAAATCAATAAATAGTGTAACAGTAGCCTGTGGTATCTTCTGCAATAGGGTCTTGTCTTTTGTCTGGAGTAGGTAATTAAGAGCTTTGACATAAGCCTGTATTGTTTTCCATGTGGGAAGTAACCAGTTTCTGAGACAGGGTGTTATATGCCAGAGCCACTTGTATTAGAGTGGGTCCTTCTAACCAGTTGATGCCCCCATCTTCCTCAAGAGCTTACTGTCCAAAAGTAATGATTCTATTATTGGTTTATTATGGGTTTAGTTTTCTGTATATCTTCCTCTGCCCTCCCAATCCCTCTTCCCCAATCCCTACTATTCCCGTTGACAGTCTCATAATTTGCATGTGAGGTTTGCTTAATATTCAAGCTTAACCTAATTAGGAACCACAGATGAGGGAGACTATGTGGCATTTGTTTCTCTCTTAGTGTATGAGTTCACTAAGTAAGATCTATTACAAGTCTGTCCACTTACCTCTCCCCAACACATACACAAGCTACCCACACAGATTCATGGCTTAACTGTAATAACATGTAAATATAATGGAAACAAAATAAATCCACATGTTATAAAAATCAGAAGCTTGACAAATGCAGCTCATACATACATTGAAAATATATATTTAAAGAGGCCTGGAATTCTGTGTGTATTGAGAGTAAATGTCTATCTTCTTTCACAAGCTAGTTTAAATGGAATTCTATTTCTTTTTTACCAAAATATTTGTTTATACTTCCCTCATTTCCCCAAGTTAATTTGTCTCGAGCATAAGAGAGAAAACACACTCTGATCTCTGGTAATCAATGCCACACTGACTTTCGCATAATTTCTGAATTTGGATTCTCCTATCTTCAAAGTGCTCCGCAGCTACGCGGCATGCCAGTAATGTGAGAAATCAGCTGAGGGCACAGGCCTGATCATGCCCCTAGAATGCAGAGCCTCCATTTTCCTTTTTTTCCCCTTAATCTCCATTACAATATAGTGTGTGAGTCTATGCTGCTGGATTGGCACTGTTCCTTTGATATCTCCTGAGTCTTTAGTTTTAGAGACCTAAGTTGATTGATATCCTGCATCTTGAAAGACAAGGTGCTAATACCTACCTGGACATGTAATTTGTAAACATGATAGGAATCCAATTCTTTTTCAGTGGATGAATAAAATAAATGAACATATTTCTCACTGACTTAAAAATTGCTAGTTTATGATATTTCAGACTGAGCACCAAGCAGTCATAGAAAGATGATGATGTAGGTATTTATGGAATGTGACAGAAATTTCCACTTCGATTTGATATATGAAAATGACAACAATATCTCAGAGAAATGGTTTTATTTTTCTATCTCCCAATAAACCATCCAACATGTGCCTCCATTGGATACTTTCAATATTAGTTTACTTTTAATATCACAGTAGTTGGTAGTTCAATTACAAAAGTTTGCTTTTAATATACAAAATATTTTATTTCCCTAGATATTGTAATATGGGGCATAAATTATTTTGACATTAATACAAAACATTTATTGAACCACACTATGGGCAATACTTACATATGACAGGTACTTAACAGTGATTGATTTGATCCTACAGGAAGTTAATTAAGTTATTCATGGCACTGGGTTTCTATTTGGAAACTTTCCCTAAAAGCTCTCTTGTAATAGCTAATTGTACTCCTATTTTATATTACTTGACAGCCAGAGCTGATGTTTATTCTGCACCTGGTTTCCCACTGCATGGATCCCAATGATGATTCTTGTGACTTTAGCAAATATATCTTTATAATTGCCGGTAGGATAAGACAGCGTTCTGAAAAGGAAAAAAAACCCAGGCTTTTCAGAGAAATAAATCAGAGTTGTTTTTACAGTACAAGTTTGGCAACTATGGTAACATGCAGTAGATTTAGCTAAAACTGTGCAGTTGTGGCAAATAAAAGGTGGACAAACAAACAAGAAAACATACAAACAAACATGGGTTACAAATACTCATCCCTAGCTAAAAGACAAGCTCAGAGGAACCAGCACATTTCAGATCTCATTTCTTTCTTATATTTTATACCCTGATTATGGAATGCCTTTTCTGTTGTTCAGCTGAAGGAATTTCCTATGATATGACATACACAAAATTGAAAACATAGACAAATTTGAGAAAGTCACACATTTAGAATCCATTAAAAGTCCTTTGATAGTACCAATGCCATCTGTAGCCCCATTCTCGCTTTGAGCACATACTCAACTCCTCAGTCAAATGCAAGTTGCTATATTCTATGTGCCTGCTTCCCTATGCTCCCCTCACTCATGGAAGCAAGAGCTTTTAATGGTTTTGTTTAAATTGAAAACTCATGTAATAATACTGAGATATCTATGTTGTATCTGTTAATTTTAGTATTATTATTCTATTAACAAGTCCACATTAATATTTATTTTGTGAATTGAGCAGGAAATTAATTATTATACATGATAATACAACTTAGCAATTATTATTATTATACCTATTTCTTTGTCATAATATAAAAATTACCTTTTGTGTTAATTAATTCTGTCCATAATTCTGGAGGAAGTTTTACATTCTAAAATGTTCTTTTCAATTTAAATAAAATTCAACACTCAATAGGAAACTATTTGTAAAATTGGTCCAACTATTCTCTTAATCACTATTCAGTTACTTTTATTAACATTAAACTTCATGAGTCTCAAAACTCAACATTTAAACCCTACTAAATGTGACATAGAGTATCTCCCATAAACATGGTGGCATGATTTTCTTAATACTTCTAAATGAAAAACATTGGAAGTGCAATTTTTATTTTTTTATTTATATGTAAGCAGAAAGAGGTAGAACGATGAGAAAGAGAGAGAATGGACAAGCCAGGACCTCTTTTTACTGCATGTGATCTCCAGGTGAATGCACCACTATAGGTGTTTGGCTTTATGTGAGTACTGTGGAATCGAACAATAGCCATTAGGCTTTGTAGACAGGTGCCTTAACTGTTGAGCCACCTCTCCAACCCAAGAAGTACATTTTTTATTGATGACTATCATTTCTAATAAAATACTTTATATCTTCTCTATGTTCTTTCTGTTGGTTATTCCAGTTTCTGTCATGTCAAAACACTTACAGACTGCCACCACGCATATTTATGAGTGCGGGTCTTGCTCACCAAATCCAGGCTTTCTATGGACTACATCCTATCTACTCTTTGCTCATGTGCTTTCTGAATAGCTCAAATTCACTGTGATATAATTTGAAAGTCCACTTTCTTCTAACAAAGCGTCTTCTACTCTAATTGGAGACATCAGCCAATGGCAAAACTTTCTGTTGCTTAGGTTGATGTTGGAATCAACTTGGCTCCATTTTAGCCACTGAACATTCAATCCTAAAAAAATGTGCTATGAGAACTGCAAAATCATCTAAATAAAAACTGACCTACTTCAACACCATGATTAATATGTCCCAATGTTCTACATATTATACAAAATTTATATGCTTAATCAGTCCTTGACTGTCTCAACTGAATTTTTGAAATGCAGCAGGACAGGTAACAAGTGATTAGATATGCACGAGTTTTCTTCTATGATATGTTTTGGTTCAGTGAAGTACTTCATAGTTTAAAGGTGCATTGTGACTTTTAGATGAACAAATGAAAGAAAAGATGTCTCTCTACTTTGCTTCTAATCACGCAGCTTGACTACAGCCTGTTGCTAAATATTGCTTTCAAAATTTGTTCAGGATACTGAGTTGCTGCTTTTACAGTCTCAATTTTTGTACAAGAAAATGAAATATTTCTTGAATTGTAGGAAAATTCATATTTTGTATATATTGACACTCCTTTCAAATTAAAACTGCTAATTCATTGATACAAATGAGAACACTCAAGTGATAGATTTATTGTGGTCATAGTTTACTTTGATTCATGTGAGGTTTCTTTTTAAATGGATTTATCTTCATCTTCATATTTTTGGCATGTTTTTCTTAACTCTTCCAGATAATTGCACAACTTTTGACCACATTAATACATTTCAGCTTAAATTCTGATTTAAAACTCTAGTCAGGAAAGAAATAGATATTCCTAACTATACCTATTGTATATAGCTATGCTAATTTATGACTCAGGAAAAAATATTCAATTCATAAATGCAAATGACTTATTTCAATAAATTATTCTACATCTTGAGTGATGAGGTGTCTTGATAGAACTCAGAGGAGTCAATTTTCAACATCACATTCCTTAGATTATGCGATGATCCTTTGAGTCAGTCTGTTTTAAAATATGCCCTTGATTGCTATTACAGTAGACAGAATACCAGTGTCAGTGGCTCTGTCCCAGAGAGACATTATAAGAACCCGCTATGACATAGCGAAAGTCGAGCTGGCAGCAAACCATGAGCCATTTCGATTACATTTGAAAGTAAACTTCTTCTGATAATTCTATGTGTTAATGTTCAATGGGAAGTATTTTAATTGTTGTAAAAGGAGATTTCCCAAACCTAGTTGGTCTCAGAGCATTGTGTTTTTCAGAGACAACCTCAGCTTCATGCCTTGAGTATTTTGTTCTCTAAAAATGATGGTGAGAATGACAGTTCTTTATTCATTATTTGCTTTGTGAAAATCTCAGATATTGGATATGAAGTTCCTAACTAATATTTTACACTACTGTTTCATTTATGGGCAAGGATATGGAAGATGTGAGTCTAACAAGACATTTAAATAGTCCCAAGAAATAACATCAGGAGGTAGAACTTCCATATAAGCAATTTCCTTCTTAATCATCTAAAGACAAGTTTAAGATTATCATGAAATTGAAAGTTATATTATGTGGCAAAAGGAGAATTTCTTACATTTGTACAGAGGTCTGTATCAGGAAACCAGTAGGATAATATATTACAAAGCCCAGTGATCTGTAACCATAATAATAAAGAACTGGATTCATGCAACAATCATCCCCTCAAGAAAAATTTTTACTTTTGATAGTGAGTTACATGTAGCTATTTATTAATCACACAATCACACAAGATATGAAAAAGCCATAAGTAACCCTGCTACCCAATAAACTTAATTATATATATATATATATATATATATATATATATATATATATATATATATATATATATATATATATATATATATATATATATATATATGTATCTGTGTGTGTATGTGTTTGTGTGTCTCTCTGTGTGTGTGTGTCATGCACTTGAAGTTCATTTGTTGGAGGCCCTGAAACACCATTTTTTCCTCTCTCTCTCTGTCTCTGTCTCTCTCTGTCTCTCTCTCTCTTTTTCTCCCCCTTCTCTCCCCCTCTGTCTGTGTGCTGTCTTGCTTGGCTTTCAAATAAATAAATAAAACATATTTTTTAAAGTAGATATGAACAGAAGTTTTCTACACTGAAGGATAATGCTATAGCCATGTGTTTAGGGGCAATCATACCAATGCCAGGCATGGGATGCTTCCCTGAGATTCGCAGTGCACTGAAACCTCTGAGGTTCTTGAAACAAAACAACCTACTTCCTGCCATCTTGGCTGCCCAACACAACTTAAATGTGACACCTAATCTTTTGGTCACATGATGCAGTAAAGTAAATTGTTGCTGAGGTGGATGGTTCCTTCCTGCTGGCTAGTTTTCAAGATTCTGGAAAGTGATAATCAGGCAGCTGTCAAAGAATAATTAGAACTCTCACCCAGTGGTGAATCTTTCATTGTTCAATACAGACTCACCAGCAAGACACTAGCTCTGATGGAACAGTGGCCAGGGTAACTGACCTGATTGGAGCTTAGGTCTATTCTAGGGAAAGAATTAATGGCTTGTACTTAAAACTAAGTTGAAAGTTTAAGTATTTCTTTGGAGAGAATGTAGACCCTAGAGAAGAGCTGATATTGATGGATTGCTAAATAGATGTGTTTAACTTCTCTCAGTTAACTGGTAATGCATTGAAAAATAGGTTACTGATAAGCACTTGCTCCTACGAAGGACATATATATTATATCCTCTAGAGCTCAAGAATGACTGAAGAAGATGGAAGCCAAAATAGTGTAACAGCTGGAGAGTGGGGGTAAAGACCTTGTCATATAAACATGACAAAACCACTGTATTTATGCACTCAGCATCTATGGTTACCTGCACAAGACCTCCAGATAACGGGCCTGTCAATATGCTTATGTGAGCCTCTCCTCTCCTGGATGAGCTAATGACAGGTACTGGTTACCAGAGAAGGGAGTCATTCACTTCTGTGGTGGAGCCAATATTAAATGAAGATAAGAAGGAATATTACAGGACTGAGAGGAATAAGGGAAGTTAACGTGGGGAACATATGGTCAAAATGTAATAGACATGCATGACAATGTCAAAAAATATTTTAAGAGAGCCAAATATCAGTCGCAATTATCTTAGTACATAAAGTACTGGATATTTTATTTAGTATGAGTCAAAAAGAGGAGCAATTCAGTCCTTACAATGATGGCTGACTTCAGCCAAAATCACCAATACCCTTGTGTGTATTTGTTTACAAAGTGGCCAGCTTCTCTTTTTCTAAAATTTATCATTCTAATACAAATGCACCCAGACTTCTGCTTCATAATTTGACCCAGAATATTCTTGACTAATAATATGTACTGAATTATGCTTTGTTACAAAAATACACTTCTTCTGTCATTGATTTCTGTGAATAAGTGTCATCCATCAGTTTTCCCCTATATTTTCTTCTGCATCCATAAAAGTAATTTATAGGAGGTGACCTGATATAAATAATTACATTTAATATACTAAAACTGTTATATATTGTGTGGTTAAAGTACCATTCAACAGGTTAATTTCAAAAAGATTGAATTTTCTTCCTTGGCAAAGTAGGGCAATATTTGAAATGTCTGTTGTTATTAGTACCAAACTTGGTCAGGACACACAAGCAGCACTCTGCTCTTCCTGAGGCAAAATATGTGCAGAAAGTGAAACAGGAAATACAAGCACAGAACTATAGGCATGTCCCTCTTGACATTCTAAATACAGGGTTGAATCCTATAGGGTCTGTTATCATTCTATGCAAGAAATTTCTATGCTGCCATGATTGAAAGCAGAACCAAACATCATACAAAAGTCTAGAATTTTACACAGCACAAAACTAAAATGTTACTGTTTAAGCTATGTTAAATGTGGTGCAGGAAGCTCAGGCTTTAGAGGGTATTAAAATTTCTATGTGAAAACAAAATCAAACAAGCAAACATACAAACAAAATGAATTGATTCCTGGGTCCATGGAGTGTTCTAAGGCAGCACAGATGTGGTGAATTCCTACCTATTTCTAAGCTCTGAGAGGCAAGGACATGAGATAGCAGGGCAGGTAGAACATTCAGGAAACTTAAAACACCAGAGCCTAGAAACTGAATGTGGATAAAAAAATAAATTTTTTAATAGATACAGCAATACTCTCAACTTCTTTTGCATCTTCCATTCTTTAACCCATGCTATCCACATTTTTCAATAAGATTCACTAATGTTTATTTTAATTTTAATTTTAATGTACTACCCATACCCCTCACCACACTGATATAAAAATATTTTAGTCTTAATCATAACATGACTATTTAACTTTCATGTTGCTACAACAAAATAACTGACAAAAACAAGGAAAAAAGAAGGATTTCCTGTCGTTCACAGGTTTGGGGTTCAAAGTCATGCTCGGGAAGGTGTGGCTACAGGAGCCTGAGACAGCCCACAGGCCACACTTCATTCACAATCTGGAATTGGAGCTCAACTTGCTCTCTCCTTTTTATTCAATCCAAGATCCTGTACCAAGGTAGGATGCTCCACATACATTCAAGATGGGCCTTCCCATCCTCAGTAAATCCAATCTAAAAACTCTGCCACAGGTTTGTGCAAAGACTGATTGTCTGTGTGATTCAAAAGTGTGTCAACTTGACAACTGGCATTAATCATCACACATTTCATTTTGTCTAACTTGATAGGAAAAGAGATGCTTATGGTAAAATTACAATTTAAATGACCACTTTCGGTGAATACTTACATAGGTGACCATGTGGAGTATTTTCTTCCCTTCCAAGTTAGAGATATTCTAGCCATGTGTTTGTGTCAAAAGACTGACTGATTTTATTATTATAATTCCACTTCCCTAGTAGACTCTCTGTATTGAACACAAATTTAGAAAGTTTTTTCCTATAATATATGCCTGTATAAACAATATTTGTTTCATAAAATCCAACCATTAAAATTAAAATGGAATTTTCTATCATAATCCCACTTACTGTTTAGCTTTCCCAGTCCGCTTTCTTTAAGAGGAGAATATCCTTTCCCTACCTGGTCCACATCATTTCCTAAATTATGAACAATTCTTCATGTGGAGAGCATTATGTTATCTGTATGCCAGTGTGCAATATTTTCAGCATACCACTATCATTACAATTATGTTTTCATTTTGTTGGTTACAATAACTAGTTAATGAGGCATATTCATTTGCACCCATGGTTTCAGCTTTCATACATTCTGTGGATGACCAAGAAGAGGTTCTTTTTTTTTTTTTTTTTTTTTTTTTGAGGTAGGTTCTCGCTCTAGTCCAGGCTGACCTGGAATTCACTATGTAATCTCAGGGTGACCTTGAACTCACTGTGATCCTCCTACCTCTGCCTCCTGAGTGCTGGGATTAAAGGCGTGCGCCACCATGCCTATCTTCTGTCTTGGTGCTAGAATCCCCACAGCACTCAAACAACCCATCCTTCACATCATTGGATTTCTATTTTTAGAACAGACTTAGTCATACCACTTTCCTCTCAAGTACATCCTGGGTCTTCTGGTAGAGTTCAAAGCGAAACCAGAATATCATAGTTTACTATTAAGAACTGTCAGTATTTATCACCCACCCAGAGAGATATTTTAGTTTGTTGTGTATATGGCTTGATTACACTGTCAATTTCCTTCCATTGTCTAATACTATTTTTCAAATACCTACAACTAGACACTGTATGCGAAGGAATTATGTTGTTCCTTAAAATAATGATCAGATTGAATTCCAGTGGAATGAGAATGACTATCTCTCCTTTCCCACTTGACTTTGATATTCTCTTTGATCAATAATTACAGTTGATATTGAAAAGCAATCTTTTTTTTTCTGATTTTGCTATGTGAACTTGAAGATTATCATTTTCTCTATAGTTGTAAAGGGATACCATGTACATTAGACTTATAAAAATATACATTCTATCACTTATATTCTTATATTTACATTTATATCTGTATTTTATAATCTGTAATTATAAAAATATACCTTTGGGATACAGTAATTAAGATGTTGCCTGATCTAATATTCAGTGACTGTTGAATTCACATTATCTTTGATGACAAAGAGGTCTTATCGTATCTAGTATTGTGAAGTAAATAAAACTTGTTATTTGATTCATACATATTTGGGGAAATGAGTTAACAAGCATATGACCTTGAACAAATGCATACCGTAAATGATTGTGGGTTTATCTTAATCTCTATTCTATATTTTCATTCCCTTTGAATAAGTGTTCTAACACTGTTTCTCCTTGAATTATTCATTAACATTGTAAGTGTTAACTATTTATGCTTACTATTACAAGTGAACTTTCCCATCATTTTATTAATACAAGTAATATTAAATAATATACATTTTCTCTAACAGCATCAGCAGGCTAAAATTTTTAAATGTAAATGTAAAATGTAAAAATGTAAATTTAAATGTAATTTTTTCTTGTTTTGAAGACATAGAGAACTGATAAGAAAAGCAAACCAAAAGAGAAATAACCAACCTGAAATGCTCACTAGTGGCTATCTTGATGAACACAAAGAAGCATATAGTATCAGAAAAATAACACATGAAATAAAATAAATATTCATGAGTAAATGTAGATATGAATATATATACATATATATAATATAAATATATATTTTTTAACAACACAATATCCATGTGCAGGTACACTAAAGTTTGGGATTCTTAAAACAACTGATAAATTTGAGAGAAACAAAAATATTCATCAGACTATTTTATATATTCATCAGAATACTATAAACTTATATATATGTATATATGTATACATGTATACATATGTATATATAATGGCAAAGCATATTAAGTAATGGTGGTATACCATAAATAATAAGATATGTTGATGATTTTTATGATACCTTTTGTATGAGAATAACAAATCTATGTTATCCTTGCCCAAATGCCTATGGAAATATGATTGTAGGAAAACACCAACTAATCCACATGGAGGCACATCCTATAAAATAAAAATAACAAGTATATCACAGAAAACCACAAAAGTCAGGAAATACCAAGAACAAGTAGATTAAGAAGAAATAGCAAGTGAATACATCATGAGATTCCAAACTGGAGTCTGAAGCAATAAAGGTCATAGGGGGAAAATGGTAGAATTTTAATAAGCTTTGTGTTGTAAGAACAATATAAACTTCCTTTTGTTAATTTTACTATGATAATATGAATTCATAACTTTCAGGAAAATAGGTGAATAAGTATTTGAACTCTCAATATTAGTATTTGCAAATACTTATGTAGGTTTTAAATTGTTCCAAATAAATTGGTAAAATATTCTTCACAAACATACTGTATTTACCCTGTCTAAAGTCCTTTGAGTTTTTTGGTCAAAAATGTATAAAATCACACACATATGTGATTTAATTCTGTGTTTATTTCTGTCTTCAAAATAAAGGTATATAATTTCATCTTCACTTGTATTCAGAATAAAGGCACTGGTAAAATATCAATGCTATATTAAATTTATATTTGATCTTGTTTTGTACAATATTATAAAATGAGCAGTGAAGTTGTATTCTTCTGCATGCAGGACTCTGTTGGTGTGTCTGATTGCTATTTATTAAACTAATAAGCAAGACATCAAATGCAGGCAAACCTTGGGCTAGAATCTGTGAATAAATCCTTCTCCAGCAAGATAAAAAGTACAAATATTCTTTGTAAGCAAAATGAAATGCAATAATGTACTACAATAACTGGAGCAATGTCTGAATTTGAAATTGACAATTTAACAACCTCATTGAATGTGTTACATATGAGGAGAAATGGCAAAACCGAAGGGAAGTTTAAAATGACACTTTGTGGATTCTATTGGGCCAACTCTTTCAAGATGGTTTATGTTTAGTTACATTTCTGCAATTTACTGCCCTATTTACAATAATTCTACAAATGACCTTATTGACTTTTCTTTTTTTTTTGAATTTTTGAACAGCTTTCAAAGACAAAGTAGCTAAAATGCTTTAAATTTTGAGCATTTATGTTAGTATTCTTACTAGAATTACTGTTATAATTCTCAACATTCTCTGAATGTAAGTAATAGGTGAAAAGCAACAAATATTTCTTTGGAATATGAAACAACTAATATTACAGCCAGATTCTTTGAAAGCTATAACTTATTTTTGTTGTTTTAAACAATCCTGGTTCAACACACATGCAAGTTCACCATCATTTTCTCAGTGCTACTCATTCACATTACAAACTACAAATAATGAATTGTCTATTATCTCTTCAATTCTTTTATAATCTATTAATAATTATAATAACTTACCTTTCTTAACATCTGTAGAGAAAAAAATTACAAATTACCATGGCCTGGGCTAACTTTCTGGCTTTCAGAGTCTGCTGGTCTGGGTTTTATTCCCAAGTGACAACATAAAATCAGGAACAATTAGTGCTACATGTGTATGCACTTCATCTGCAATAATGGCAACAGGGCCTGGAATCCTTTCCCAACACATGCAAATAAGTAACTTAGAATGATAAAAAGACATTAGTGATGTAATTATGTCAGAATAGTAATGTAGATAATTTGAATGTACATATGAGTGAGAAAAGGTAAAGTTCCAAGCGTTTATATCAGCCCAAGTCCTCTTCTTCCAGGATTTTTTTTTAATTGTCCATAATGAGTTACATTATTTAATAGGCAAACAATAAGCTGTTATCCCCAGTTCCCCAATGCCCCTCTTCCTCATCCCCAATCAGCTGGATTTCCTCCTCCATGGGAAGTCTGGATCAGTCCTTGGGGCAGGGGACCATGGATAGCCTAGGAGTCAGCCAGGTTCCACTGGATTTATAGTGTTGCTACTGAGGGTGGTCATGGATTTGGGTATTCTCCCCACCAAGGCTCTCACAATCTTTCCGCCCCCTCTTCCTCTCAGTTTCCTGAGTCATGGTGGGTGAGTATTAAGGCTGTTTTATTGTTGAGATCTTAGGGGTCTTTGTACTTCTGATTTAGGTTTTGTCGAAAATCATTGGTGTCTGTCTCCTTGGTTTATCCTTTGTTGGCTGATTGGCCGTGGCCGTGGGTCACTGGTTCATGTCATTATTCTCTGTGGGGTTCCATGAGGATCCTCCACTATGTCAGGGGTGGCTCATCTCTTGTCAGGATGTCAGCTATCGGCCTTCAGTTCATAGATAGGGTAGGATGAGCCACATGTCTCTCACTGCATTCTAAATGATACAGAGTCTCCATCGGAGAGTAAGATCAGTATAGGTTAACTGAGATACACATTTTTTAATTGGTTAGATTCTATTTTTTAGTAGCCTCTCCTTTAATCGCTAGCATAGTGCATCTCTCATTGGAGGCCCAAGATTCCGGCTCCCAGTACATGTTGCCCTAAGTCCTCACATCCAGTTCAGGGTTCCCACAAACTAAGTGGAATATTTGGCTGAATTTAAAAGCTATTGGTTGCCTCCCCCAGGCTTTGGCTCCTCCATTGCACAAGTGATCAATTTATTGTTCACTGTTCTCTCCAAGTAGGAAGTGTGGTCAGCCTACTCATGGCAACAGGCTGTATTCCATGACAGCAGTTTCTGTTTACTCCAGCTGTCATTGACAAGCTTCCCCTAGAAGCTTATGCAGTGCCTTCCAGCACTGCACTAACTACTATCTGGGGGCTGGATACCATTCTGGGCCTCAAAGGTTCTCTCGATGCTGATCAATGGCTTTCTGTGGTTTCTTCAGCCTCCAGCCTGGAGTAGGCATCCAAGAGCCTTGACAGATTCCTGTCTTGTTTTTGGGACCTCATAGGCCACTTTGGTCAATAGCTAAGTGAGGAAAAGAACTGGTGACTGATCAACTTTTCACAGGCTTAGACTCTCTCCCCTACTACTCATGGCCCCTCTAGCCAGAAGATGCCCACTACTTACTCAATTGGTTACATTATGTATGTGAGGATTTTATGATAGCCTCATACTTAAGCCATTTCCCTCCCCCATCCCTTTCCCCTCATTCATAACCTCTCACTTCTTTCTACTAGTCTGTGTAGACTTTATGCTTAGCCTGGATAAGGACCGCATATGAGGGAGAATATGCGGTGTTTGGCTTTCTGTACTTTTGAGAGATCGCTTAATAGGATCTGTGCCAAGACAGACCATTTTCCCCTAAATTTTGAAATGTCATTTTTCCTTTCAGCTGCATAGAATTCCATGGTGTAAATATACCAGAGTTTTGTTATCCAGTCCACAATGGAAGGGCATTTTGGTTCATTCCAATTCTTGACTATTAAGAATTGAACTGGTATAAACATAATGGCACAAATGTCTCTCTCCTGAGAAGTGACATCTTGTGGGTAGATGCCTACTAGGGGGGGTACCTGGGTCCATTGTCAGCTCTATGTCAATTCTGTTAATGAGTCCCCAAGTGCTTTCCAAAGTGGTAGAACAAGCTTGCAATCCCACCAGCAGTGAATGAGGGTTCCTTTTCCCTCACATCCTCGCCATTAATTATTGTTGTTGTTATTGTTTTTATGATTGCTATTCTGACTGGAGTAAGGTAGAATCTCATTGTGGTTTTTATTTATATTTCCCTGATGCTTAAGGATGTTGAGCACATTCTCAGGTGCATAAAGGCCATATGTATTTCTTCCCCTGTGAATTCTCTGTTGAGATCAGTACCCCATTTTGTGAGGCAGCAGTTTGAGTTATTATTATTTTTTTGAGTTCTCTGTAGGTTCTTGAAATTAGGCCTCTGTCTGAGTTGTAGCTGGCAAAAATCATTTCCCACTTTGAAGAGGGTCTATTGGCTCTGAAAATTGGTGTTTTTGTCTGTACAGAAGCTTTTGAGCCTGATCAGGTCCCAGTGGTTAAGCAATTGTTGCACTTCCTGGGCTACTGGAGATTTGCTCAGGAAGTTATTCCCTACTCCTATCTCATGTAGGGTTCCTATTTTTTTTCTTCTAGGGTGTTTAGGGTTGTATGGTTAATATTGAGGTCTCTGCTCCATTTGGAGTTGATTTTTGTGATGGTGAAAGGAATTTATTTTAATTTTTTTTACACATGTTTATCCAATTTGTCCAGCACAACTTGTTGAAGATGCTATCTTTAGCCCAGCATACATTGGCACCCTTGTCAAAGATTAAGTAGCTGAAGTTACTTGCATTAAAGGCTGGGTCTTCAATTCTATTCCACTGGTCAGCATGTCTGTTTTTCTGCCAAGCCCATGCTGTTTTAGTTATTATGGCTTTGTAGTATGTTTTTAAGTCAGGTATGGTGATACCTCCTGCGTAAGTTTTTTTGTTCAGAATAGTTTTAGCAATTTGAGGTATTTTAGCCTTCCAAATAAATTTTGAGATCATTTTTTTTCTCTTGACCTATACTGTTGCTTCACAGGCAGATTTTCTCACACATTCCATCTGCTCAATCCTCTTTAAAAATTTAATGTATTTATGATATTAAAATTAGTGTTGATTTGGGGAATTTATTGGTTTATAAAATACAGAACATATCATATGAAGTTTTTAACTTTCATGCTTAACTCCAACTCTTTTTAACATCACTAAATATGCTTAGTCAATAATATGTTGTACCTAATTTTATTTTCAGAGTTTATAAATAACCCATTTTCACAAATATTTTGACATTATCAAACTGTGAATGCATTATGAAACATTGAAAAAGGCTTCTCTCAGTGAATGCACATGTACACATTCATGCATAAGCATTAGTGTGATCCTAAAGAACTCTATATTATACCCAAGACTTTCTCATGTAGAAAGGAGAGTGCTAAGGTCTTCAAAATATATTAAATCATATAATTAATAGGGAGAATGCAGAGCTAAAATGTCCTGAGCAATTTAATTTTGATTAGGGCATGGAGATATAGTCAAAATCATGGTCACAGGAAAATCTTAGACTCAGGTCAAGTGCATGCTGAATACATCCAGGTGTTTTGAAGTGAGAGCCACATATTGGTTAAATGTATAATGTATGATATACATGTTTATAATAAATATGAACATGAGCTCTCCTATAATTTCTACTATTGAGAATTTCAAAAGTGGTCATCTGAGCATAACAACCTTTTTGTCTTAATCTGAGCATCTATGATTAAGTTCAAGTGTCCCTCCACAGGATAAGCCTATGATCATCCCCTCTTAGAAGAGGGGGTAAGTAAAGTCTCTTCACACTGACCTTTGTCCTCCTTCCTTCAGTACATACTTCTGCCTGTGGTCATGAGGCATGTGCCTTCATCAGATTCTACAGGATATATTGACTGGGAACTTACAAAGGGAAAGAGGGACTCATCCATGCAGCTATGGGAAATTGAAAGTGTCACCTATTCTGGTTGTGATTTTCATTGATGTGTCTGTTTTAGAGTAACTTTCTTTTCTGTAACACATCATCCATGTTCCCATAGGTAACTCCAATAAACTGATTGTTTCACCAAAATACACTTGGGTGGAACCATTACTTTAAACTATTCTCAGCTCACATCTCCCCATAAAAAATGAATGAAACATGTGTATAACTTATTTCATTAGATTACTCCAGTCAACTTTAGAGCAACAGAAGGTAGGATAAGTGATTGGATGAAGTTGATGATTTATTATCCCACCTCAAAATGTACCATATGTAATCCCTAGTTATTATATAGTATTAAAATCAATATAAAATATATTACACTTTTTAAATTATGCATTATAAATGAAGAAAATTTCTACTGAGAAATATCATATATATAATTTTTCCTAAGAAAATATATTTGTAAAAGAGACACTGTTTTTCTTTTGCCTATTTACAAGTAAGTATCTGATTATTGCATTCAATTATTTAGTTGGTTTATTACTTGACATGCGCTGATAAGGAAGTTATGTAATAAAAGACTTACTCTTAATATTATTCCTAGAGCATCACTCTTATTTGACAAGTGGGTAAACTAAGGAAGAATGTGTGTCATGACATTGCCTGAGCCTACATTGTAGGCATCAAGGTATGCTCTGAACTTGGCAGTAGAAATGTTTCTCAACATAATCAAAGACCAACAGCACATGAATGCTTGAGCACATGAATTCTCTGGGCACTGAGCATCTGGGATGAACTGTTCTTCAAAATACTTTTAAAAGCTGTAGCTGAAAAATATCCCATTTGTAAGCTCAAACTTATTACAATTTTGTATTTGCTTGCACTTTTATATCATGTATTAATTGTGTAAATAGGCAAAGTGAACATGTTCTATAAGTGAAAATACATTCTATTATAAACATCTGACTCTGTTTTCTTGGTATTTGAATAATGGCTACTTTAGGTCCCATCTCAGACTCTTAGATTGTAGCTGCTGATCTGAGCAAGATGATAAGGAAGCCCACTTTCCTGCCTGCCATGGCGACAATGGAATCACAAACCACACAAACCTTTTCCAAGTCCTAAACCACTTGCTTATCTTTACCCTCTCCCTAAAATAAAGCCCCTAATCAATCCTCACACTTTAGCTCATTGCTGAAGCCATTCAACCATTGCATGGGGTGAGTTATACTCTTCCAAAGAGGTCTATTTACAGAAATATAATAACTTAAAGGTCTTGTTCTATATACTTTGGTCCCCACATTCAAATCAGATATAGGGTAAAGGTGTGCTCACTATCTTTCGGATCATTACAAAATCCATAGCCAAAGCAATATTGCAAGTGATATTAATTATAAAATTAATAATAATATGTACAACTGTCTACTTGATCTGATATATATATACATATATATTTATATACACGATACATATATATACATATATATATATATATATTTGTATACAGACACACATAAGCCACAAAAGGTTCACCTTTTCCAATGTGTTACATTCTACTTGCATAAAGTCAACTTGGCACAATCCAGTTCTACATGGGCCCATCCTGTCTTGGCAAGTGACATACAATCATTACCAATAATTTTATACCTGCCATTACAAATGATGGGCATTTAATGTTATTTTGAATACAGGTTGATATTCCTATCTGACTTGTGCATATGTAAGTATGTATGTATGTATGTATGTATGTATGTATGATTGTCCATATGTATATGAGTTACTTTTTACCTTGAAGACATATTTAACTCACTTAAGTGAGTGGTTAAATTGAGTAAAACTCTAAGCTAGTTTTTATCAAGTTCAGGTATAAACATTGCTGTTGATACTACTAATTATTTGATGAGATGTCACAAAATATTATTTGGCCTAAACTTAAGCAACATTACTTCTGAAAATTTAATGATTACATACCCCATAATCACAACCAACATTATAAAGGAATTTTTATAAGTGGAGGTGATTTAATCCATTCACTCTTATGAAATTTACAGTCAATTCGTATTTGTTTCATGTTAACAATTTTTCATATTTTAGCATAAATTTTCCTGATATACTAGGCAATGAGAATTGTGAGTTTGTGGTAGCATTTTCACAGTTTTCTGTTAATTTTGTAAGTACCTTCACCAAGGCATCCTTAGTAACTATGCCAGATATGTTGGAAATAGACAGAGAAAATTGCTTTAAATCACTGGGTAGATGGAAAGATGACCCAGTGATCAAAGTTGCTTGCTTTTAAACACTGATGTCCAGGCATTGATTCCACAACAGCCATATAAAACTAGACACACAAACATGAATTTAATGTTTCTAAACAATGTTCCAAATAACAGAAATTATGGTAAATTCAAATTAACATGATTTTATGCATTCCAGCAGATGGTCTCAATGTGGTCATATGAATGGTAAATATATGTGGCCCTGCATTTTTATGTGATGTGATAGAAGAAAAATTGAAAACAGATTTCAAGATTTCCTGGGAAATAATTAATATTTTTTTTTGCTAGTCCACAAATGGAATTTTTGCAAAGTGCATTTTCAGTTCACTTAAATATGGCACCTGCCAAACTCCATATGGAATGTATAGAACTGAAAGCTGGCATTTAACTTAAAGAATGCATTAATCGTGTCTCTGCTAGACTTTGGTATTTTCTCAGAGACAGATATGTCATACTTTATGATCAGAGTCTAGTCATATCATTGCTTTAGGAAAGCAGTGATGCTTTTGGTTAGCTCTTTTCAGAATGGAGCCTAGGACGAGTAAAATTAGAGCAAAATATCTGATAAGGACCATGAGAACTCAATGAGCATTGTAACAACTTCCTTTGTAATTAGTTTCTCAAATACAATGACAAATATATTACTTTAGCTCTATATTTCTCTCTTCTCTTCTGATTTCATGATAAAGAAATCAATGATACTATTTTTAAACCTATGTATTTTCTTCATTAGTAATCAATCACAAAGTAGGAACTTCCTGAACATTTTAAAAGGTGCTTTGAATGGAGTCCCATATATTTGGGATGGAACATGAAGACTTTTGGTTCAACTACAGTGGCTGATATAAAAGACACAGGCGCTGTGGCACTTTGCAGGTGCGGGAGCGAGTGGCGCGACCCTGAAGCTGGCAGGCAATATATATCTTCCTACATGCTGTGAAAGGGACACCCTCTGACACCCCTGACCAAGGAAAGGCTCGACTTTTGACACAATGGGATCTGATGGACTACGGGCTCCAGTTTACCTCTTCCCGCAAGTTCCTGAGCATCTCTCCTATTGTGCTCTACTTACTAGCCAGCTTCTATACCAAGTATGATGCTGCTCATTTCCTCATCAACTCTGCCTCACTGCTCAGTGTACTGCTGCCCAAGCTACCCCAATTCCATGGGGTTCGTCTATTTGGCATCAACAAATACTGAGGGATGGATTTAGGAGACCTCCACAGATTCCAAAAGAAGGCTCTGGAAGAAAGAGCAATAACATTTTCTTCTTCCCCATACTATCTTCTGTATCTTAGAAGCCTGAGAAATATACCACCTTTCCCAAACTCCAAGAGAAGAAATTGGAAAAATGGGGCTCCTGGGCCAGCTCTGGTAGAGTCAAGATTCTCTGAATCAGGGAAGGTAGATGTGGCTAAGGGCTATACCACTCTCTTCTATAACAAGAAGCCATCACATGTTTGAGCAGCTTGTTTCGTGATTGTTTTTCCAGATCCTCCAGCCCTACAACCTTTAATCTGTGTTTTGCTATATATTTCCTTACATTAAAGATTTTTTTCAACTATAAAATAAGTTAGACACAGCTTTTTCTTTTATCAATTTTCATTGTTCTTGATGTATGAGCAAAAATGTCTCCTGTAATACTTGAGAATTCAGAATCAAATGTTCTTTGAAAGGTAAATGGATGATCAAAATAGTTTGAGCAGAAGGAGATGTTCAATCTTGAAAAGGAAAGAAATAATGACACATATTACAATATGAATTAGAATCAGAGGTATGTTAAGTGAAATAAGACATAAATAACAGGACTCAATTAACCACTAGATTTAACAGAATAAGTTAAGAGTTCTGAAAATCAGTATATGTTGAGAAACAAAATAAGTTTGAGTTAAATCATTTAAAGTTTAGAATTCACAAAAATATGGAGTGAAAACAAAATAGAAATTTTATTATTTTATTATTTCTTATTTGAAGAGTAGTGGTACACATTTATAATTATGCAACAAGCAGAACAGTCATTGTTAAATGGGACTATGTTTTAAAACAGTATCTGAAATTTAAGTAAAACCAGCCGAGATGTTTGAAGGAATGGCAAGACTACTCCTGCTTCAAGGGAAATGGAAGATACTGTAAGAGTAAGGCCCTCTTCTTTGTCACCTCTGCAGCTTTGCCCACACACTAGAAGTAAACATTTGAATAAAGAGCTTTGACTCTATCTTTGAAACCTGGGGCTGAATGATTCACTCCATGCTTTCATTCCAGTAGCTTTAACATCAGGGGAAAAATCCCTCAGGTAATGGTGAATTTCTTTATCCTTCCTTCAGTGAACAGAAAACTTGCTAAATGAAAGTAAGGGACATTTATCATGTGATGAACTCATTCAGCATAGTTATATACATTATATTCTGTTATATTACAACAGGTCTTTGGAGAACTCTAAAACTATAAGTCAAGGGAGTAAAGAGGTAAAGCCTGAAGGTTTCCTTTCCTTTCAATAACTGAAGAGCAGTGTCCTGTACCATCTTTTGTAATAACTACTTAGTTCAGTCATTCGCATTCTAGGTACTCTGGAACCTTTGTGTATGCAGAGTTATGGTATTAAAGTAATAATAAATAAAACACATTACAGTATTTATTAGGTATATTAATGAGTATATATTATATATTATATATATATATATTTTATTTATGAGTATATATTAGGTATATTAATGAGGATACTGCCTAATTTGATGTTTTGTCCCAGAAATAATAGAGCAACAGTTATACCCACCTGGCATTCTCCTAAAATATGTTTGTTCCAGCACCTCACCATACATCCTTAGCTCTTGATACTTCCTCCTGATGCTACTTTAGGATACAAGTGCAATTATAGACTGCCATGCAAGAACACACAACTCAGAAAGGTAGAAGAGTTAAGAGTTGGTGATATCTGTTAAATGGTAAATGGAAAATCCGTTTCCTTTCATCTTTCCATCAGGGTCTTCCAGTCTTGAGTTTTCTAAACAACCTTGGTAGGAATCTCTTAAGTGTCTGAAAGACTATCTGATTTATTGACAAGCAATTAGAAGCTTAGTATTATGTCAACTCACTGGAGATTCCTATGATACATGAGAAAACATACTGTTCTGTAAATGCAACCTCATCAGAATTTAGGTTTAAGAAAAGGAATCATTCCTAGTTTCATACTAAACTAAGAGGGAGATTAAGGAAGGACAATGTGTATGAGAGTTGGGGGATAGCTTTTAAAATAATCACAGTATGTGATCAAAAAGGTCTTGGATAAAAATGGTCTGTTACAGAGTAGATATTCTTAGAGGGCAGTCATACAAACTAGGTCATGGAGGAAAATGTGAGGGATAGAGCAATAGATAGTGTCATTCAGATGTATCTCATTAACTTATATATTCTGAATACTTTTCCCCAACTGATGGCAATTTAGGATCAGATCCTTGTTGAAGGAGGTGAGTTGTTGGGGGAAGGACTTGCATGTTACAGGCAGTTTACCCTCCCCACTGGATCACTCTTCTGCTTCTTTGTTCTCACTGATGTTGGCCAGGAGGTGATGTCTAGCCTCTGCTAATGCCATCTTTTCCCCTGCCATCATGAAATTTCTCCACAAGACTATAAAACAAAATAAACCCTTTCCTCCCACAAACCACTTTTGGCGAGATGCTTTGTGTCAACAGCAAGGAGATAAATGCAAGGGTAAAATCGCCACCAGAAATGGGATTATAGGTGCTAAAAGCCTGACTGGGAGGGTTTGGGGCCTTTTGGAACTGATTTGCAAGAGGAATGTAGAAGGATTTGAAACCTTGGTTGAAGAGACACTTTGCAGTGTTCTAAGCAGTTTGATGTACCATTCTGGTCAGATTTGAAAGACCCAAATGCAGTTAGAACTATGGGCTGTAATGTTTGGCTTATGAGGGGAAGATAAATCTCTGCCTGGACTGGACTAGGGGCAGTTTGTGTGAGAGATTTGCTGCATCTTCCCATATCCTGAGAAATTGCATAGGGTTGCTTAGTATAGAAATGGACTGGTGTGAGCTGATGGATATGTCACAGAAAGAAAGCTAAGTTTCAGATTGGCAAAAACACTCATTCAGCCTTAATTGTTGGAAGGATTATGACCATTGTGATGGTTTGATCCAGGTGTCCCCAAAAACAAATGAATGGGTTCTGACTGATTGATCCTCAGCTGATGGCAGTTTGGGTTTTACAACCTCACTGGAGCTGTGTTGTTGGGGGCAGATTTATGGGGGTTATAAACCAGCTTCCCCTTACCAGTTTTTTTTTTTGTGTGTGTGTGTGTGTGATTACACGGTTTTTATTTGTGTTTCAATTTTTTTATTGTCCTCCTCCGTGGGCCATCTCTGTATCAGTCTTTGTGGTAGGGGACCATGGATAGCCTAATATTCAGCAGGATTCTCCTTCCTGCTGCTGTTTGCAGTGCTGTGGCAGAGGTGATGCCCACCCCTCTGCTCATGCCATTGTTTTCCCTGCCAGAACAGACTCTCCCCTCGAGCCTGTAAGCCTAATAAACCCTTTTCTCCACAAGCCTCTTTTGTTTGGGTTCTTTCTGCACAGCAACTATAATGCTGACTGCAACAGTGGTGACCCAGTGGAGATGTAGGACAATGGAATGGCTACCAATGAGAGCTGCCATCAAGAGGGCCAGAGTCAGAACTTCAGAGACTCCATCACTGTTTAGAGATGTCAAATTCAGAGCTACAGGATTTACTGGTGGCCCTGTTTGTTTAAAATCTTGAATTGATTCAATCATTGTTTACTGTGACAGATGTCATTTTTTACACTTTAAATATTTACTCCTTGTCAATGTGATATATATATATATATATATATATATATATATATATATATATATATATATATATATATATGATGTTTTACAGATAAAAGTTTAGAGACTTTGGACTACAGAGATGATTGAATTGAATCCCAATGTTGGGATTGATAAAACTAAGGAGACTTTTAAAGATGGATTGCATACATTACATTTTACATAATGAATGTTTGCCAGTTTATGAGGGTCACTGTCTGAATGTGGTGGTTTGATTCAGTTGTCCCATTAAATTATATGTGTTCTGAATTTTAGATCTCAAGGTGTTGGCAATATTGGAGTTAAAAACTTATTAGAGGATGTGCATTTTTGGGGGTGAGCTAATGGGTGTTACAGCCAACACCCATTGCCAGTGTTTGGCACACTTTCCTGCTGCTATTGTCCACCTGATGTTGCTCAGGAGATGGTATCCAGCCCTTGCTCATGTCATCCTTTTCCATGACTTCATAGAGTTTTCCCTTAAGGCTGAAAGCCAAAATGAATCCTTTGAACTTACAAGCTTCTTTTGATTCGATGTTTTGCACCAGCATCAAGAAGGTAATTGTAACAGGAGATAACATTGACAGTTAATTGGCCAAAGGAGCAAAACATAGAATAATGAAGTTATTTTAAGTATTCATTTGGTAATGTTGTTTTAACTTAAATCATATGAACTTTATCATGTTAGCAATTATGAGAGTATTTTATATCCTCTTTTGTAGCTTTCTTGGGTGATTTATCTTTATTCTTTAATGTCTCTTGTTTTGTTTACATCCCTAGACTTAAATAAAATATTATGCCTCATATTTTAAACTTATATCCTGCACCAAAAAGCCATCCTCTAGGGGTGTATACATTGTGCTGTATAGCAAATCATATTTTAATCATAAACACTGTTTATCTTATGCAAATTAAAACACAAAACAATTTTAAAATGGCAACAATGTACAAAAATATCTCCATTGATTACTATATCTCATTCTCTTGGCTCAATTTTTACAGGCAATGTTTTCTGAATCTTAAATCCTAACAATAAATAACCTGCTGTTTTATTCAGAACTGTGATATTATCATGAGGGGTGCAACCCAAAGAAAGCTATGTGAAAATCTGAGGGCAAGTTCACTTCTATTGTTTTGTGCATATGTCTAAATATATACTTAGAGAACTGTCATAAAAATTGTTTAATGTGAAAAAAAATGTTTGGACTTAGAGAATTCCTCCAGCCTTACCCTCCTGCGTACTAGAATTACAGGCACACCCAGATTTTAGTTTGCAATTCCATGGTAACTGTTTTTACTATGTTAATGTCTAATTTGAAACATGGTAAATATCAGGCTTTGGAGACTAAGACTCAATCACATCATAATGTAACAATAGAGAATTTCTCTACCTCTTATGTTGAATGAGCTTCTTACTAATCTTCATGTGTTCATGTGTCTAACAAGGTAAAACTACCTGTGTTTAGAATACCAGCATGGGAAGGATGCCAAGCCTTTCACTGGCACATGTAAAGTTTGGCAGATACCAAGGATCCTTACAAAAAGAACATACCTTTCATAGGTTTAGCTCTTTCCTTGTATGATCAGTAAACTATGGAAGCATGCAGTCATATAGTAAGAGACATTTTACACAATTAACTAAGGTAAACAAGATAGTCAGCAAATCAACAAGATAGTCTCTAACAACTTTAACATTCATTCCCTTAAGCCATATTTTCCCTATTTGATTAACTCTTTCAGACTGTTGATAACAGAGCTATTCAGACATTATTAGAAATGAATGATAATAGCTCTTCAATGCTTTGAAGTGTAGTATAAATAATTTCATGGTACATATATGCAATATATCATGTATTACAATAGACACCAAGTAACTTTACCATTTATAGTCCAATGGACATTGAGCTGTTGATATTCATAGAAAATAAAGACATAAAGAAACATTGAAATTTTAATTTATTATGATTTTACTGTTTAATAATGAGACAATAGAAAGGTGAGTGAATATGCAAGAAAGAAGCAGATATATGCTAAATGATATTTAGCATACTATATATAAGTAGAAGAAAAAATTTCCTTGTGACTAGAGAGTGATATGTCAAAGTCAGAAAGGGACAGATAATGCAAGAATCTGACAAATATGGTGCTACTGAAGACAGAATATAATGCTAGATAATTAATTAAAGTTCTTAATATAAAAATCTAATGAAAGTCCTTAGCTACAATGAATCCCGTTATCAAAAGGATTTCTCTCTTTTCTTGAATATCTAGATTGGGAGATAATTCAGTTTCTTGTCTTGCCTAGATTTTAGAAAATAACCTAAATTCCTTGCTTATGTTCCCATCTGTCTTCAAAGATGGCAAAGTTGAGGTCCCTAAGTTGTTCAGGCAAATCATGAGCCTTATGCCTTTCTTTCCTATATTTAAGGATCCTGTGCTTAAACGGGACACACCAGGGTACTCCAGATTGTTCTACCTCATTGAAGGGCAGCCCACTGCTACATCTTTTGATTCCCCTTTGCTGTAAAAAGTGATATATCCATAGATCAAAGTAGCATGTATGTAAGGCAAGGATTCTGTGTGCCACCATAAAAATATGCCATTTTGTTTTATATTCATATGAGGAGAAGAAAGCCACATGGTAGTGAGAGAACAAGAGTAGCATGACATTTGGTTTTACAGGCAGTCAGCCAGGGACAGGGGCCCGTGGAAAACATGAAGGTCACCTTGTGTTGCAGTCAGCTTTCTAGTTGCTGCGCAGAAAGAACCCAAACAAAGTGGCTTGTAGAGGAATGGGTTTATTTGGCTTACGGACTCGAGGGGAGACTCCATTCTGGCAGGGAAAACGATGGCATGAGCAGAGGGCTGGACATCACTTCTGCCACAGCACTGCAAACAGCGGCAGGAAGGTGTGCCAAACACTGGCAAGGGGAAGCTGGCTTATAACCCCATAAGCCCACCTCCAACAACACAGCTCTAATGAGGTTCTAATTCCCGAATTGCCATCAGCTGAGGATCAATCTATCAGAACACATCCAATTGTTTGTGGGGGACACCTGTATCAAACCATGACACCTTGTCTGTCCAAGCAAGACTAGAATCTGCATCCGATGCAATCTCATCTTCTCAAGATGGCCTCTGGTTAAGGACCACATATGAGGGAGAATATGCGGCGTTCCATTCTCTGTTCTTTTGAGTGTTCGCTTAGTAAGATCTGCTAGAAGTCAGACCATTTTTTTCCTAAATTGCGATATGTCATTTTTCCTTTCAGCTGAGTAAAATTCCATCGTGTTAATATACCACAGTTTCGCTGTCCATTCCTCCATGGATGGGCATTTGGGTTGATTCCAATTCTTGGAGGATATCCAGCTGATTGGGGATGGGGAGGGGGGAATTGGGGATAACAACTCATTGTTGTCCCACTAATTAATGTAACTCATTATGGACAACAAAAAAATTTTAAAAAACAACAAAGAAACACATCAGACTCAGAGACAGAGACATACACAGAGGTGTACTTACATGGAAAAAAAAAAGATGGCCTCAAATCCTCAGCTGTGCTTCGTACTTCATCCTCTGCTTAGCACATCAGTGGGCTGAACCGTCTGGACTCTGCTGTATACTCAGGTTTCTTTCTCACTTACACACCTGAGGCTCATCCTAATCAGATGTTTAATCCATAAACGGGCTTGACATGTGCATTTAATCTCTTGGCTCCTTTTCATTCTCCTGGCATCTTACTCTCCTGGTCGTTATTTTAGTGAGTTCTCAGCCAGGCTGGGAATGTACGAAATTTCCTTTCTGTTAGAGTATTGTTCTGTATGCTTGCTTTCTTGCCTAACGAGATGTAAATATCTCTCTTCACTCTACTCATTTTTTGTTTCCTGGCTCTCATTGGTAAACTCCTTTTATATCTGCCTTTCTTATTTTTCTAGGCATTTTTATTTTGTCCTTTAATGCCTTTTTGCTTTGCTGCATATGCAATCTCTAAGATTCTGAGTCCTTTAATACCCTGTAATCCTGTAGTGTAGTCTTTTCTAGCCCTCTATATAAAGTGAAGTTTGTGGTTTGGGCTCTCCTTCTTTGCATTCTCTCTCTCTCTCTCTCTCTCTCTCTCTCTCTCTCTCTCTCTCTCTCTCTCTCTCTCTCTCTCTCTCTCTCTCTCTCTCTCTCTCTGTGTGTGTGTGTCCAAACTTTTCTCTTTGTGAGAGAGACTCATTTTTTTTTTAATTTCTATTCCCTTTTCCACCCAGGCTGGTAAAGGAATCAGTTTTTGGCTTGGGGCTTCAAGCTAGTGTTCCCTCTGATGCCTAACTATCTCTAAAATAAACCTAATTCATAATTTACATTTCTTGAAGTTCTAGTTTTCAATTATTTGCTAACTCAAATAAAAATGAAAAAGTTGGATCCAGGCATGGTGACATACATCTTTAATCCCAGCAATCAGGAGGAAGAGATTGCATGATCACCTTGACTTTGAGGTCACACTGAGACTACATAATGAATTCCAAATCAGCCTGGACTAGAATGTGACCCTAACTTAAAAAAATAAAGGTTGGGGTCCAAGTGCTTGGAATCACCTTCATCATTATGAAATTTAATCCCAAAAATCTTGCATCAGCATTAGCCTGTTCACAGATGCCTGTTTCATTTGTGTGTGTGAAATTAATCTCAAATTGTAAAATGGGTAGATAATTATCATCACTTATGAATCCCCCAAAATGCAACATTCCAAGTGAAACTCCTCAGCTAAACTAGATTGTGACGCACTAAAGACACATGATGAAATGATATCCAAAAATTCTGTGTTTGAAACAGAAGTTGGAATAATGAGTTAACATGGAATTTCTTTATAGTTGTCAAATTTGCTTCATGAATATACTTTCCATTTTACTTTTGTTTAATACCCTAAACTAGTACTGTTCATCAAATTAGTCAGTATGTGTCTAAAAAGTTTCCTGGCTTCCGCTATTTACCATCTGAATTTATATTCCACATCATGTTACTTGTCTACCCTAAGCTCATGTCTTCATTTCATACTAAGAATAAAACTCTATTTATCCTTCCTGAATGTGATCTACCTCACCTCAAGAACCTCATCTTTTATCACCACCTGCCTCCTACCAAGCATCTTTCAACCTCAACTCTTTCTACTATTTCTTTTGCTTTCTATTTCTTGTGTGCTTTTTCTAGGTCTGTACAGGATTGCTCTACTATTATGCATTTCTGTTCAAATGTCACTTTTCATGAGATAGCGAGAAAGAGATCTAAAATAAATCCTCCCAATTCTGGCTGGTTTGCTTAGAGTTTACCATTATCCTGGTTAGGAGCCACCTATGAGGGATAGTTTGCAGCATTCCATTCTCTGTTTTTTTGAGTGTTCGCTTAGTAATATCTGCTCAAAGTCATACCATTTTTTCCTAAATTTCGATATGTCATTTTTCCTTTCAGCTGAGTAAGATTCCATCGTGTAAACGTACCACGGTTTCACTGTCCATTCCTCCATGGATGGGCATTTGGATTGATTCCAATTCTTGGCTATTATGAATTGAGCTGCTATAAATATAGTTGTACAAAAGTTTCTGCATCAAGATGTGACATCTTGCAGGTAGATTCCTAGTAGAGGGATAGCTGGGTCCATTGGTAGTTCTATGTCCATTCTGTCTAGGAGTCTCCACACTGCTTTCCATGGCAGTTGAACAAGTTTGCAATCCCTCCAGCAGTGAATGAGGGTTCCTTTTTCCCACATCCTCGCCAGCAACGATTGTTGTTGGTTTTCTTTATGATTGCCATTCTGACTGGCGCAAGATGGTATCTCATTGTGGTTTTGATTTGCATTTCCCTGATACTTAAGGATGCTGAGCACTTTCTTAGATGGGACAAGGCCATTTGTGTTTCCTTCTCTGTGAATTCTCTGTTGTAATCAGGGCCCCATTTTGTGAGGTGGTTGTTTGAGATTTTATTATGTGTTTTTTGAGTTCTCTGTAAGATCTGGAGATTAGGCCTTTGTCTGAGTTATAGCTGGTAGAAATCTTCTCCCAGTTTGATGGGGGTCTATTGGCTCTGAGTATAGTTTGTCTGTACAGAAGCTTTTGAGTCTGATCAGGCCCCATTGATTAAGTGATTGTTGCACTTCCTGGGCTGCTGGAGATTTGCTCAGGAAAATTTTTCCTACTCCTAACTCATGTAGAGTTCCTCCTATCCTATTTGAATTTGGGAAAGAGAAGTAAGAAGTGTGGGGGTGAGGGGATGTCTTAAACATGAAGTTGGACCAAAACTGGTTCTAAACTATAAAATCCTCACAGGCACAATGCCCACTAATTACAATGGAGTGGGAATCATCCGGCAAGCGGTGCCAAGAATGGAAGGGGAGAGTGTCTAAGTCTAAAAAAACAAATTAGTCTAGCAGCTCCTGGTCCCAGTCACAGAATCCCTCCTTCACTGAGATGTTGACCAAAGTGACCCATGAGGTTCCCAATACACGACAAGATTCTGTCAAAGCTCTTGATTACTGATGCCAGGCTTGAGGCAACCCTGTTCCTGAAGAACCACAGAAAACCATCTATCAGCACCGAGAGACCCTACGAGGTCCAGAATTGTAACCATCCCCGAGATGGTAGTTAGTGCAGAGCTGGAAGGCACTGCATAAGCTGCCAGGGGAAACTGGTCAACAACAGATGGAATAAACAGAGACCATTGTCATGAAATGCAGTTGGCCACCATTAGTAGGCTGAACATACTGCCTACTGGGAGAAAACAGTGAACCACGAAGAAAGCACCTGTGCAATGGAGGCGCCAAAACCTGGGGGAGGCAATCAACAGTTGTCAATTAGGCCAAAAAATCCACTCAGTGAAGACTGGAACTGGGATTTCAGGGAAAATTACATAGGGAATCAAATCCTAGGACCCCAAAGAGAAACTCACTTTACAAGTGATTAACAAAAAGCTACCAACAACAGAATCAAGCCAACTCAGGAAAGTGTATCTCAACCTATAATGATCTAACTCTCTGATGGAGATTCTGTTTGTATTTTTCATAAAGCGCCAAGAGAGCTATGGCTTTTCCAACCCTACCATAGAGCCACAGGCCAACCCCACAGGAAGTGATGGGATACGCAAGAGACCTATAACCACAGAGGATTGATCAACCCAGGATGAACCAGCGAAACAGACACCAACTATTTTAAACACAACCTCAATCAGAAGTACAGAGGCTCCTAAGTTCTCAACAACAACGCAGCATTAATACTCACCCACCATGACCCAGGGAATTAAGCAGAAGAGGGGGCAGAAAAATTTAAGAGTCATGGTGGGGGAGAATATCCTGAGACATTGCCCACCTCAGTAACAACTTGCAAAGGGGGGTGGAACCGGGTTAACTCCTAGGCTGTTCACAACCCCCTACCCTATGGACTGATCCAGACTGTCAAAGGAGGAGGATATCCAACTGACCAGGGACAGGGAAGAGGGAAATAGGGGAAGTGGAGACATCGACATCAACGCATTATTCCCTTATTAAGTGTATCTAATTATGAATAATAAAATAATAATTAAAAAATAAACCCTACCAATGTACCAGGGTGTTCTATCTTCTATATTTCATAAATAAAGTATCATTAATACTATTTGAATATTGGTTTAAATGTTAAAGTATTTACAATTACATCTATTTATGTTCAATGTATATAATAATACTTTAAGGATTTGTTTGCATCAGTTTTAGGTATCAGGCTATTTCCTAAGAATTTTAACAGTATATTTTCAATGGTTTTTAACAACACACTGAGAAAAACAAATACTATATCTGTGTTTTCTACAGATGTGAAAATCAAGAACCAATGAAGAAGGCTGCTTTCCTGAGACTACATGATTTTTTTATACTAGAACACTATTTACAACCCTACTCCTAGGTAATATCTTACCACCATAGTTTCAATTAGTCATGAGGAAAAAAGAACTTAAGCGCTTCTTTAAAAATATATTTTAAAATATTTTATAGTTTTCTATGGCAAGATATTTAGATGAGAAGAAGGGCATTTCAGAACTCTACATTTATGTCTTTCACCATCTGAACCTGATGCTTTATACAGTTTCTTAAAACTAATTCATGTTCTTTTATATGTTCTTTCAATTAATATGTATGGAGCAGTCTGCTAAGACCCTCTCACACATACACACATACATATATACTTTTATTCACAATGCAGACCTTTTCTCTATTTTAAAAGCTTTCTTCCTCTAATCCTGACACATGCACAAAGCAAACTACATTCAATATCACTCTTTGTATTCCCATATTTTATCTTCACTGATATAAAAGCAAATATAGCCTGGGGAGATGGTTCAGCAGTTAAATTTAATTATAAAGCCTGCATGTCCAGGTTCAATGCTACAATACCCTTGGAAAACCAGATGCACAACATGACACAGTATGTAGAGTTCATTTGCAGCAGTAAGGACCCTGTGAACCCACACCCTCTATCTCCCTCTGCCTTTCTTTCCCTCTCTCTCTCTCTCTCTCTCTCTCTCTCTCTATATATATATATATATATATATATATTTCACACACACATGCACACACAAATTAAATATATTTTAAAAGACATTTCTGTGGGTCTCTGTTATAGATGAATTATGTACTCCCATACCTCTTAGATGAAGTCCCAACTGTTACTGCTAAAGTATTGGGAGATAGAAGTTTTGTGAGATTATAAAGGATAAAAAGTTATGGGACTTTAATTATAGTCACATAGGTCAGTGTACTCTTATAAAGAGCAGATGGCACTAAACACCCAATTGTGCATGCACAGAAAAGAGACCAT
This sequence comes from Zapus hudsonius, assembly GCA_004024765.1. Taxonomy (NCBI): domain Eukaryota; kingdom Metazoa; phylum Chordata; class Mammalia; order Rodentia; family Dipodidae; genus Zapus; species Zapus hudsonius. Next base: position 35,296 of record PVHP010002045.1, on the reverse strand, counting down.
CTGAAAGCATACCAGGAAGGAAGGTGCCAGAGTGGCCTTATAGCAAATGAACTCTGATGGCATGATAACCATGCACTTCCAGCCTGTTGCCTTGGGAGGAACTGAATACTTCTTTGTGAAACCAGCTTGTCTCTCAGTCTATGTTATAGCAGCTGGATCAGAATATGACAGTGTTGTTCATTAAATTCTAGGATAATGGACACTGAGAACTCTAGGAAGGATTACCAAGATTTCCAAGACCCTTTCTAAAACCCCTGATGCTCATGATGATTTCACTTTTGAAGAAGCAACGTGCCAGTCACTGTATGCCACACTGAGTAAGAGCCATACATACTTTTATTATAAATATAAATAAAGGGAAATCTACCCATAGTTGTATTTGTATTGGTTCAACTGGTAAAGTACCTTGAGATTCTTTGAGATCTGGTTCGCAGCTGAAAATGCTGGCAAAAAAAAAAAAAAATCTCATTCCTTTTGAAGTGGAGCACCAATTTTCTAAAGCAACTCCAAGTTATAACGACATCCTTTGTTTCTGTGTTTACACTCATCCCAGATCTTCAGTTCTTTTGCTAAGACTGCATCCCACCAACATGGTGTATGACATGGAACACATGTGATGACCTTGAAACCTAGACTTGAGTTGACTATAGTTTCTCTTTCTATGAACAGTAACCAGTATCATTGAAAACAATTAAACCAAAGGTACTCCTTAATTTCCCATTTAAAAAAAAGATCACCAACAACACAGTTTCTCTAGCACACAATGGAGGGGAATAGATTTAGTTTGTGGAATGAACAAGTTGGTAGAATTGATGGCTAATCTAATGACCTGTGCTATAACTTAATAAAAAGCAATTTGTAGAGTAGTCTGCAAGGGTGTTTAAATATTCTTCCTAGGGTTTTCATTGTTCATTAGCCTACAATTTAAAAATTTGTGGCTTGGTAAAAGAACCTCTAATATCTGTTACATTTTAGAAGGTCTATCTTTACTTTTCTCAAAGGAAATACTCATTTTCATTCAAGCCTACAGTGTGCAATGTTTATTGGCTTGAATTTATACTCTTAGGGACCAGATAATACTTTCAGTTATTAAGCTTAAGTGTTCTTAGTACTGAATATCTGTACTCATAATTCCTGCATGCACTCTGTTTCAGCAGTATTAGATTTCTTGACATCCCTGAGACCTTCCTAATTGAGTTTCTAAAATACATAGTATGTTTTACATTTTGAGGAAGACTTTAACATTTGGAAGATGTCTCATATCCTGAGGTAATAAATGTATCCCAACATTACTATAAAATATCTCTAACATGTAATATATTTCTTGACGCTTCAAAGAAACCTTTAACACACTTCCCAAAACTGTCTTGGCAAAATTGCTATTATATGACCAGCTTTTTCAAGGACAGTTTCTTAGAGATCCACTATGGCAATTCACCAAGACCTCCAGAAATAAATGTGTGTGTGGGTTGGGGGTCAGTGTGATCATTAACAAAGACCCAAAGAGTTTGAGCTGGCAAGATAAGAAATAACTCGACAAAAATATGGTTCATATGAAATCTCTCTGTCGAGACCTGGGCCCTGTTTTCTCACAGAATCCATATCTCTTGCTGTTATCTTGTTCATTTCTTTTGTTTGGAGAAAGAACATATAGAAAGTCACTTTTATTTCAATTTGATTTGGAATATCTTCCCACACAGATTTTATGAGGACTTCTGGGTGATTAGAAGGAATTATCAGTCAGTTATAAAATCCTTCATTTCATACCTATCCTGAATATAAAATACAAATATAACTGAAGGGAGAAGTGGTAGTGTTTAGGCAAACATAAGTGAATATGAGATATCTGTACAGCAGAAATGCCATGGAATTTGTCACTGGCTGGCACCGTTTGGTTACTACTGCATCACAGGAAAAAGCCTCTAGAGCAGCTATTGATCCTAATTAATAACAGTTTTTCCTGGGAATTGACTTGAAGACACTAAATTGTAGAGATTCTTATTAGTTCAGTCATGATTCCCTGGAGCAAGAGATAAATCAATTGTATACAACTAACTTTATCACTGTAATCCTCATGGTGGTACAAGGACTTAGTCTACCTGTGACCAAGTTGTATGATTAGGGACAAAGATAGCCAATAGAGCTTCAGAGAGTAGATACCCTGTCCATTTTCAGTTTTGATAATAATAAAAGACATAAACTCTTGAAATAATAATTCATTTTATTTTTGCAATGGGAGTCAGCTTCTATTTCAATAGTGCGTCTAAGCTGATTGCTTTCCATTCAAGTAGAACCAAGCAGTTTGGCAAAACTTCAGTTAGTTAAGACTTATATGTTCCCCATTGTCTTCCTCTTTGTGAACTTAAAAAGCAAGGGTTTATACTAAAACATTAAGATATGAGATAGTATCTAGACAAATGTTTCTCAAACATTTGTGCATGTTTAAATCACTAGTGTTGTGGAAAGCATGTTCAGATCCAGTTCATCAGAATGAACTCACATTACTGAGGAGCTGAGATTCTGGTGATTTTGGTGTGAAGGAGAAACCAGTAAGCATGAAAACAGCAGATGAAATATATCTCATACAAACCTGGGGTGCCTGATGAATGTTCATTTTATTTTGCTTTTACAGACAGGTACCTGTCCCCATGACAACAAACAAAAACTGTGTTTCCATTAGGTCTCTACATATAAATATAAGAAGGATCTAGAAAGACTAGTCATGTCCTGTTCTCCATGAATTACTATTTTCCCACTGATACAGCTTACTTAATAGTATATCAGTTTTACTCCAAAATATCCCAATTTGATTGGAAAATTTTACTTTCATAGTCCTATGATATTTTTTGATGGAGTCTCCTCAACACACATTTGTGCATACTATAGAACACTTTTTTTTCTGTTTCTTTTCCTACCTTGGAAAAATCAGTAACTTGACTAAGTAAGCCACAATGAACCTGCTTAAATTCTTTCTCATATTTTCAGAACAGCAAGTATAGACTCATGCAACAGGCCATGCAGCACACTGCTTTAAAATCAAATGCTACACTGAGATGGTAAATATGGAGAAGACCCTAACCATTTCTCATTTTTCTTTGGTTTCTAGTATTTTATTTTTTAGTCATTAGTCTGTCAATGAAGGTTAATGGGTAATTAAAGGATAAAATTTCAAAGTTAAATTTCAAAATTGAATTTGTATCAAAAATTTTAACAAGGTAACATTTTGTCTACTTAGATGGCCTCTTTGGGTCTTGGGAGATGAGGAAGAGTGAGTAAGAAGAGAGGGAAGAATAAATTGGAAAGTAGGGAGGAGGGAGACAGAGAAAGAGAGAGAAACTAGTATTATTGAATATGGATAGAAATTATATAATTATACCATATAAGAAATTTCAAAGATGAAAGCACATTAAGCATTCTGAGAACATGTATTTTAGAATAATTTCCCCTTTCAATTAAGAAGACTTGTGCAAGATATCAAGTATGTTTGATGCTTAGAACATTTGACACTTTGAAGATTACATTTCAAAGTGTTCTTCCACTTGTCATTGATGATACTGATGTCATTTGTCAATCTCTACTTAATTCTTTTGTTCATCATCACATCTTTCCCCCCCTAGAAAGAGTTTAGAAGCTTCCTTTCTTTTTTGTTGGTTCATTATTAAGTTTCAATGAAAAGTACCCAAAATATGTGATCATTCATCATCTATCCTATTTGACACAATAAATATTCTGTCTAAGGATTTTTTAAAATGTTACAACATTTTAAATATTTGTTCAGGTATTTCTCCCTTTAGTTTTAAACATTTTGGAGATTAATACAAGAGAGCATGGATTTTTTAAACAGAAAAAATCAGAATTGCTCAAAGAAGTATAAGAAACAGGTATGCCAGTGTCAAAAAAGAATCAGTACCTCTAAATGCAGATTAAGAAATGGGGGCTGAAAGATGGCTCAGCAGTTAAGGTGCTTACCTGCAAAGCCTAATGAACTGGGTCTGATTCCCCAGTACCCATGTAAAGCAAGATGCAGAGTGACAGTGATCCATGTTTCTGGAATTCATTTACTGCAGCTAGAGGCCCTGCTGTGCATATTCTTTCTGTCTCTGCTTGCAAATAAATAAATACATAAAAATATTTTTGAAAAATTGGTGACTGCTTGTGCATTGTTTTAAATAATTAAAAAAATAAAAATTAATTATTAAATAAACAGGAAATGAATAAGAAAAATAACCAAATAGTGGTCTCTTATTCAATATAACTAGATCTGTTTCTATATCCACTTGCAATTTAAAAAAAAATCTCAATGATAAAAATATTCCTTGTATGGAATGGCAACTTATTACCATATATTCTTTTATGGATGTAAAGCACTTTGTTTCTCTAAATGCTGAAAAATGTGAATATGGGCTGGGGCATTAACTCATCAGTTAACAGCTATTACTGAACAAGTATGAGGACCTCAGAGAGCTTTTGACTAATTGAATTCAGTGCCCAACACCCATGTAAATAACTGAGTGTGGCTACAAAGGCCTATAAGCCAAGCCCTGTGAGTAAGGTTGTGGACTGAAGAACTGTCTGGATTCAAGGATCAGTCAATCTGACCAAAACTGGAAGTCCCGGTTCAGTGGGAGACTCTGTCTCAAGGATACAAAGGGATGAGTGACAGAGGCAGACGCCTGACATTTGTTTACTGGATGTGTGCATGTGCACACACACATACATCCACCGCACCACACATCTTACACACATACTGACACATATATAAAAAGTGTGATTGCTATTGGATTTATTTATATAAAAGTGTATAATAAAATATTTAGTGAGTATTAATTCTACATGGAATTAATTTTGAGGAACGTACCTTATAAAGAAGCCCCCCTTCTACATACACATAAAGCTTCAAAGATATTTTTAAAGAACAGCTATTTTCTGAATAAGGTAATTCTTTTATGATCCAGTTTTCATCTCCAACCCCATAATACTGTGTAATTCCTCTCATAAAAAGATTTAAAATGAACAATGTTTATAAAATTAAGCAGCCAATTTCAGTAATTGTAACTGTAACTTCGTGTGTCCACTTGTAATTTTCACATACATATCTTAAAAATCAGCTAGATGTGATGGCACATGCCTTTAATCCCAGCACTCTGGAGGCAGAGGTTGGAGGTTTGCTGTGAGTTTGAGGCCACCTTGAGAATAATAGTGAATTCTAGGTCAGCCTGGGATAGAGCAAGATCCTTCCAAGGGAAAAAAAAAGCAAAAACTTCAGGGAGAAAATATTTAGGTGCATAAGGTAGTAATTCAATCTTAGCAAAAAATATTTCAGTTGAATGTTTTATCTATTATAATGTCCCATTTAGCAAATAAATTGATTCAATCACAAATTTTACAAAACCATTCAAAATTCATTCTAATTGCTTTCAAACAACTTGATTTTCTTACTATACTTTGTTTTTTAAAAGTTATACATTTACTGACAAAAAATGGAGAAGACAGTAGAGACAATTTGAAAGTGCTAATAGCCATCTCCAAAGAGAGCATATTACCAATTGTGGAAACCTGAAAAGATTTGGATTTAGGGGTATTACTCCGTAGTTATAGGCATTTGTTTGCAAAGCCTGCTGGTCTTGTATCAATTACCAGGCATCCATCTAAATCTGGACAGATATTTATGTACAGCAAGGGACTCTGGCACTCTCACACACACAAATATATATGCATACATATATAAAATTAAATAGGAAATCCTAAAAGATCAATATCCCTAAAGTCAAGGCATATAGCCACATGGAGGTTCAGTGTAAATGGTGCCATTTGTCTGTGTTGGCATTCCTTTTAAGTGCTTATGTTCTGAAATCACTCAAGGAATTAAAGCTTAATTAGCCAGGAGAAGTGAGTTAAGCCACCACTTCAAAAATAATTATGTACACTGTAGGGTAAGACGATGTTCATACATGATGCTGTTTTTGTCAAAATCACAGTCAAGGAGGAAGCTTTGCTTCCCTAGTGCCCATATAATGCCAGGCACACAAATGCATCATAAGTCTGGAGGTTGTTTGCAGAGGGAACAAGCAAATGGTTCTCCTATTCTCTCTCTCTCTCTCTCTCTCTCTCTCTCTCTCTCTCTCTAAAAAAATACAAATGTAGATTTCTTTAAAACTATATATAACCCTAGTGAAAGTGGGTGAGTTTTATGATTCCCACCATGCAACTTGACACAATCAAACCAATCCACCTTTCCTTGCATTAAAATATCATTTTATTTATTCATTCATTCATTTATTCATATATGGATGTTGGTGTTTTGATCATTTCACACTTTTGTGTGTTTTTTTTCTCATTACTGTAGATTGTCAATATTACTGGTGTGTATTTAACTGTGGCATTATTTCTGTGGCACTATTACTTCATTTGTTTCCCTATCTAATTCACTGAGGAAAGAGCTTCTTGAAGGAAGGGCTTATTTTGGTTTAGAGTTTCATGGGGCATCTTTCTGGCAGAGAAGGCATAGCAGGAGCAGGAAGATGGCTCTCATAGTCACACATGAGCAGGAAGGAAGCAGCAAGAGGTAGCTAGTTGCACTTGTAAACCCAGCTCAACTATCAGTTCTCTAGATCCAATCTCACATATTTATCTTCTTTCCCAAGGCTCCACCCACTGGAGACTACGGAAGGCATATGACATTCAAACCAACAGATTGTTTATTTTATTTATTGTTTGGCTGGTCACTTGAGTCTCCATAACCTAAACATAAGAGATGGTATGTATTTCCATTGGAAAAGAGGGGCTGCACTTTTCATTTAAGGGTAATAGTATGGAAGTATTATTTTAAAAAATATTTTTATTTATTCATTTTCAAGCAGAAAGAGAGAGAGAAAGAGAGAGAGAGAGAGAGAGAGAGAGAGAGAGAGAGAGAGAGAGAGAGCGCGCACCAGGGCCACCACCTTGTGGGTCTGGCTTATGTGAGTCCTGGTGAATTGAACCCTGGGCCTTAGGCACTGGAGGCAAGTGCCTTACCCGCTGAGCCATCTCCCCAGTCCATGGAAATATTATTGAGCTTAAGTGAATAAAAATATTTAAGAGGGGTTTAGCAGGCTAAACTTTTTAAACAGATTACTTAATTTTATATAGCATTACCAAAACAACATTGATCATACAGGCTGTGGTTCAATGACCATGAAAACCAAACCATATTTTTAATGTTCTTATATATCAGTGGGGCTTCTTGACCAGCCAGTTTAACTTAATTGGTGAACATGAGGGTAAAAAGAGACCCTCTCCCCATTTTTTTAAAAAGTTGGAAAATATTCCTGATGTTGACAACTGAATTGTCCTCTGGCATGCACAGGCATGTCCAAATATGTATATCACACACACACACACACACACACACACACACACACACACACACACACACATTCAAATACGTACAGGAAATGGTTTAGAAAGTTACCTTTCAAGACTACAAAGCTTTTAAAACACACTTAGTTTAAACTCTCCAAATATAAAATAATTCTGACTTACTGCTCTCATATTATTACGGACAGGAATCTGGAATCATATTTCTTTCTAAAAAAGGATGGCACTCTCTTATGGCTTTCTAAAATTCCTAATTCAGTACAGGTAAAAATCATATTATTGTGATGTTTTCATCTAAAACTATGCCAATTACCATTACTCAAAAGTGCACTCAGTTGTCTCTGAGTATTCTGGAATTGTTAATGTCTCCCCAATTGCCCAATTTTCTACCCAGAATTAACAGGGAACACAGAGACAAACAGATACAGACAGTATTTAAATGCACTGAGATAAAGTGAAAAAGGATCTAAGCATTTTCTCTCATCTCTTCAGGGCATTATTTCTGTCTACTGTTCACCTGCTCTAATTATCCTGGCAGCTCACTTAAATTACATTATTTCTGCTACTAACAAGATGAGCCAGATCTCCCCCAGTGCCAAAGACACAGTGTCATCAACAAAAAAAGTCTGAATGATACCCTAGTGGCTTCAAAGTGTTAATCCATCTCACTGGATGTTTATCTGGGTTCTAAGGAATGGCATGCTCCAGGGAGAATTTGGCTCAATGGGATAGAGCTTTAGTGCATAGGCATCACGACTGCTCAATTGTTTTTTTTTTCCTATATTTACATTAGGTAAGTGTTGGCAGCAAGGCTTAGGTTTTCAAACAAACATAGCCCCATGCCTGCTGCTCAAGTTGGGCTGTTTTCAGGTCAATTAATGCCCCCCTAAGTTCTTTAAGCAGGTGCTAATCTGGTGTTTAAACTACTGAGACTTTGGCTTCTTTTCCCTATCAAGTCAGCTTGATAGCACTTGGTCTTAGATGAACAAAGAAAACATTTCTTTCTGTTACAACCTCGGGATTTCATTTTAACAACCACAAAAAAAAACACACTTAGAAATAATATCAATATATAACCCTCTTAAGCAGTTTTTTGTTATATAGAAAAATATATATTAGCCTTCCTAGCTTTGACTTTATTTCTTATTAGGTCTCTAACATTTTATTTTTACTATAAATGAATTAGTAATTAAAATTTGGTATGTTCCAAAATAGCATGGAGTCTATGCTTCTCATGGATAAGATGTCATTTTACAAATATGAAAGATGAGCTTTCCTTGTAAGTATTTGTGTTTTAATGATAATTAGGAAAGAAAAAGAAAAGAACTGCAAAAATAATAAATAAACAACTAACTCCATTTATGTGCAATCACCCATCATATATCCCTGCAACATATAGTAAATCCTGAATCTGTCAGGACCTTTCAGTAAAGAAATAGATGGAATGAAGACCCTGAAATTGAGGAATTCAGTGTCTAGGAGCAGAGATAGAAACCAATTCAATGCTAAGAAAGAGATAGAAACCAATCGCAGTACCTCTTAGGACTCCAAGCCACTCTAGTAAGTGAAAGAGACTATAATATAACCAAGGCCTAAGGTTTGTAACTCATTGCATGAGATTTCTGAAAAAAAAAAAAAAAAAAAAAAAAAAAAAAAAAACTAATCCCTGATCTGTATTATGAAATACAAAACTTGAGAATGTAAATGTATTACAAAAAAAGAAAAAAACCCCAAACAACAAAGGCCAGAACAGTGTGAGAAGAAATACCTTAACAGCACAAAGACTGTTTTCATATAGGAAAGAATAGCTGTAGTGTGCTGAAAAGAATAATTGTAGTGTGCTGCTGGTGTAAAACGAGCCAGGTAGGTCAACAGTGTAGGAGTTCATATGAGAAATGTAAGGACCAAAAACTAATATGACTCACATAGTATGATAACCACCTGAAAACATGCCTGTCAGTCAATGGTTTTTATGATTTAAATTGCAGAGTTTCATTTTCTGGAGAATTTACTTAAATGGAAACTATAGAACTCAAATCTTAGAGATTCTGATGAAAGTCTTCAATTCTTTACTTCTATTGAATTCTTTAGGTATTTAGAAGCATAACATCTTTAAAAACAGGACAGTAGATATTTAATAAGCTCATTAATGATGCCCAGAAGAAAAGAAGTATTATCAGAATGAAGTAGAGAATTATCAGAGCAACAGCATCCGTTCCAGAGAGGCCAGAAATCAAAACAAGGAGAAAAATGAGTTGGTTAATTAGGTCACAGTAAATTTAGTGATAATTAAGTATTATCAAACTCCAATCTAACCATCATATACCTCATGCATCTTCTCATAAAACTGGCAGAGTTTTGAAATCTTTGCAACTCATCAGATCTCAGACCTCTTAGTTTGCTTTTACTTCACGAAGAAACGTATGCAAGTTATGTTACTGCTGAGATCTGTCGCTCAGAATGAACCAAAAGAATGGAGAAAATGAGCTGAGAACCATGGCTGAAGATGACAGATGGGAGAGCAGTGTAAGGGTGAGAATCTCTGTAAAATTTCTGGCAGACTGTGATTCCACGTGTCCAGGCACATGCACGGGCACACTCTTGATGTTCTGAAATATAGGGGTATAAGTATACTTTGGATGCTCATAGGGACTGTGATGTGACAGTTTTAGGCAAGCTCCCATAGACACACTCCCCTTGAGTGGGAAGTATATAGGTAGGGATCAAACCTAGGCACTAAAACTGACTGCTCAGGTATGAACTAACCACCTGTCTCCCTTCTCTCCCAGGGCAGGAAATCCTCACTGTCTCTTCTTCCACATGGTGTCCTAGAAGAAGGAGCTCTCACTCTCTAGGGACCAGTAAGATCTCCCCAGCCCTACCCCACAGCTTAATGGCTATGGTGAGGGGATTGATTTCTATTCCATATGAACCTTTCTTTCTCATGATATTTCCTTTTCTTGCCTGTTTAGCTGAACAGCATAGATTTTGTTAAAATCTCTCCCATGGTGTTCTCCCCACATTGGTGTTTGGATGTGGTTGTTGGGCTAGCTCCTCTATCTTTCCCAAATTTTCTGAACTAACTCTAATTTAGACTGAACATGTGTGATAAGAAAATGCTTTCTGTCGAAATTGTCCATTTCTTTGGCATTTTGAGACACAAACTCTAGGGAAATATAGTGGTAAAGCCCGGGTGTTCCCCTGCTGTGCCTGGTTCCTGCTATAGAACAATATAACCATTTGAATGTCATGATTGGTAAATATAGTTAATTTGACTCAGAAGTGACAGGTATGTTCACTGCAATAAACAAATTGGACACAGATCTTGTAATGTCATCCTTTTTTTTTTTCTAAGTTTAGAAAATTGTCAACTATACTATTCTGGATGATTTTTGAAACAGCTAATTCTAAGATAAAGTAACAAGTGATAAATTTTAAGAAGCATCTTCCCCATTTAAGTATGGTAGATCATGTAGGCATGCAGGGGAACTGAAGGCTGGTCAGGAGTGGCTACTAGTGACAGTGACCATTGGCTCCAGAAGCCTTCCCTTGGATCTCTGACCCCTGAAAACAGTCAAGCACAACCTCAATGGCCATGGTTTCCTACTGCCAGATTGTTCATTTTTTTCCTTTTGTCTTCTAAATCCAAACAATCTGATAATAAAAGATTTATATGTAATAAGTGATTAAAATTAATTTGTGCAATGATAAAACTGTGATAGTTTCATGTTAGACTAAGGAAGCTTGGAAAGAAGTTGTGAGGGGTTGGGGTATGTCATAGTCAGACACACACTGCTGAGATGAATATCCAAATCAGGCACAGTTTTGGGAGGAAAGTACTAATTGAAATAACGGATCTATTAAAGAGGCTGACCCCCCTCCCCCTTTCAGAGGTCCAAGCAGAGAGAGAAACCCATCATCATCAGCAACTCCAATGCAAGCAAGTACACTCAAAACTCTCACAAAGCAGGAACTCCAGGATTCAGCTCAGACTACTCTTTGCATATGTATAGCTGGAATTCCAGATCCACCCCCCATAAACCTTAGGGCTGGATCCTAGAATCCAGCCAAGGTGATACACCCTCCAGATAGGCACCTAGAGAAAACATTTAATAAACTCTTGAATCTATTGGGGGACATTCAGTCAAGTTAACACAGGGTATGTGCAGAGAATAAAGAAGGACTTCCAGGTGCCGAAAGGGAAACATGGTGCTGAGAAACAAAATGGTGAGAAGACCATAGTTCCACTCTCAACCTCTGACATAACAAACTTCCATCCAAGGTGGAAACTTTTACCTACACTACAGCAAACCAGTTTTTTATTGAAAATAAAATGAAATATTGTTCTTCCAGCCCTAATTTTGTGACATCACTTAATGAGATTATCCTTATGAATTTATTCACTCCCAGTTAGGGTCCTCTGTGATTTCTCTGACATTTTGGAGATTTCACATATTTTGTTGAAGTTTCAGTTATTCTAATACAGAAATTGCATATTATTTGAATTGTGTAAAGAGATACATTAATTATATAATAATTGTTTCTAAACAGCTAGGTAATTTAAGTTCTAAGTGATGGAAATGCACTATTGTGGGTATTGTCTCATTGCTGGGCTAAAGAACCTGACCAAAAGTAGCTGATAGAAGGAAAAGGTTCATTATGGGTTACAGTCTTGAGGGAAAGCTCCATGATGGCAGGGAAAAACATGGCATGAGCAGAGGCTAGACATCATCTCTGCCACAGCAGGTAGATAACAACAATATAAGAATGAGCTGAACATTAGCAAAGGGGAGCTGTCTCTAACCACCCTAAGGGCAGTCCAACAGCAAAGATCCTCTTGCAGGGCTCAATCAGCTGGAATCAAGCATGTATAACACATGAATTTATGAAGGACATTTGATGCAAACCACCACACAATACATTATTTTCTTTGAAAAATAATGCAAATAAGCTGACAGTGTTATCAATCCCCATTTTTTGATGGGAAATCTGAGATACAGATACTTTTTACTTCTGACATTGCTTCTGATGCTCCATGAGGGTTTCAATATTTGTAATTAACTTACACCAATCTTCACCTTCTTTCTAATTTCCAAAAGTTTATTTCCATTGTTCATCTGCTGCCAACCCATCACTGCCTCTATAGATTTATTTGTTCATACTGGCATTGAATTGTATGACACTATAATAGATGACCTTCAATATGATCAAAAATAATTGCATGCATCTGTAATGTTTAACAAATTTACAAGACTTTTTCACAGGAGAAAGATAATGTAAATATTCTACATTTTATCTGCTGACTATATTTTGATGTTAGCAGTGTAAAAACATTTAACCCACCATGGTGGTCCAGGTCTTCCCATTTGTAGATAACAAAAGCACAATGAATTCTCAGGAAATGTATTGAATTTAGAAATCTGAGGGAAAATACCAGGAGCCTTGGGAAAGCAAATCTGTAAGTTCCAGGTCTGATCTTTTTAAGGCAGAGAGTAAACGAAGAATTTTCAACTCTAGCACAATTTAAAGAAAGGTTGGTGAAGCCCATAGGAAGATTTTAAAACCACAGTGCCATATCACAGGTTTATTCATCTTCTCAGAATGAATGTGGCTGACATCACTACCTTTTCTCATTAGCTAGAGGCAGCCCATGGAAGCATTGCACCAGCACATGTATGTGGATGGCTATGGGAGTGCTCTTAGAACCTTCTCAGTGTCAAATTAAGAATTGTCATTATGCACTATTACATTTATTTTGATTGTGTTATTTATGACAGTTAGGCCAAAAGGCAATACTCAAGAAAAAAATATTAGCTCTATGATTTCTTTACTCTTGTATTCTATGTGAAGTTTACCCTAGGCTGTCTGTTGAAGCTGTGTTTGATTTTACACCCAGTTCAACCTTGAGCATCTACAGTGATATGGAGGACAACTCCTCAATGCCAAGAAGACACCACAGTCTACTCATGGCTGCTGTCAATCAAAGCCTTCTGCTGTAGGTCGCAGCTGGAACATGTGTTATTAACTAAAATGGTATTTGGCACAAGACATGCTGAGGTCAATTTTGAAGAGAATAATATTTAAATGGTTCACTTGTGCTTTTGTACTCACTAGGAAATAAAAAACAGCATCTCTGCAGATGTAACCAGAAGTAATTGGCATTGCAGCACCCTGTTGATAATGAAAATATAAAAAATGCTAAACTTTTCTACTATAAATAATAATCAGAATGAGTAGTGAAGAGGAAATGACATGAATAGTCTTAATTTGAAGCTTTGCCCAAAGTCGATTTTTTAATTCTGCACAAGGGAAAAAAAATCATTTCTTACTTATTTTAAAATCACAATTTCGGAAGGCACTAGCTTGAGGATGAGAAAACATCTTCTAGGTCACTAGTCTACCACTTACTACTTGCCTGATATTGGCCAATTGCCATAATATATTAGATAGATAAAATTTATTTGAACATTAAATATGATGGCAAATAAACAGTAAAGCCCCCAGACTTTTCACATGGGGAATGGAGAGAAGGGTAGGATCATTGCCTGGGAAAGTACAAGGCTTGGTTCCCCAGCACCCATGTTCTTAGTGTATCCACACACCACTGAGGCTCATAAAATCCTATGTTCTGGAAGGCATGGGAGACTGTATCTCAAGAAAACATGTGAGTGAGCAGTATGGGGCATACCAAATGTTCTTCTCTGGTCTCTCCCACAGTGGACTGCAGCATCTGCAAACACACTTGTATGTACTACAACACACACACACACACACACACACAGGCACACACACAGGCACACACAACTTCTCATATTATAGATATTTCCTACAGTTTTCTTTTTAAAATAAAAGGATTTGTACTTTTACTATTTTTAAAATAAATTCTGTCATTTGTAAGAAAATAATTATAAACAGTTGAATATTGATGAAATAAACAATAAAATTCTCCAAACTTATTGCTCCGACACAGCATTGATAGAAATTGACTAAAATAGAGTTTAATATTCCTAGTTCTGGACTGGGGAGATGGCTCCTAGGTAAGTGTTTGTTGTACAAGCATGAGGCCTAAGATGGCTTGATCATGCTCAAGTTCAATTCCTCAAGACCCACATGAACAACTGGATATGGCCAGGGATGCTTGGAACCCCAGACATGCAGCAGTTGAAGAAATGCTCAAGAATACTGACTGAATCAAAAACTGACCAACATGGAGGCTCTGGGTTGAGTGAGAGGCAGTGCCTCAAGAAAGCAGGCCCATGCATTAAAACAGGAGGGCTTCCAACTGTTCTCAGGCTTTCACACACTTGTGTGCAAGGCATGCACATCTGCATATACACACGTATACATTAGACACATGTTACATATATCACATGGCAAACCACACACTACACACTCACACATAAACGCATGTACAAATATGTTAAAATTTATGGAGAGTAGATTATTATATTCTGTGTCTGCTATCATTTCATATTTTAAAGTCCAATATTTAAACATTTATTTAAAATATATGAATTTATGTTTTTTTAAAAAGCGAGGTTTGGAATGGTAACCAACCCCCAGATGGCAGTTAGTGAAGGGCTGGAGGGCACTGCACAAGCTGCCAGGGGAAGATGATTGGCGATAACTGGAGTAAACAGACCATTGGCATGAAACATAGTCTGCGGCCATGAATAGGCTGAATACAGTTCCTACTGGGAGAGAACAGCAAACCAAGAAAGGAGCAATTGTGCAATGAAGGAACCTGGGCCTGGGGGAGTCAATCAACAGCCATTAAATTTGGCCAAATAT
>PVHP010002045.1:0-20049 GCA_004024765.1 Zapus hudsonius | reverse complement strand
CTTGATTGGAAATGGGGATTTAGGGCAATATGCACCGGATCCCATACTCTTGGGCTCCCAAGAAAAGATGCACTATGTGAATGTCTGACAGGGAGGCTATTAAAAATAGAAACTAGGTAATCCAGAATGGTGTATATTTGTTAACCTATACTGTTCTCACTCTCCGATGGAGATTGTGTTTGTATTTTTCAGGATATAGCGAGTGAGCTGTGGCCCATATAACCCTACCACCCAACAGCAGGCCAAAAGATGAGATCATGGCAAGAGATGAGCCACCACAGTCATATTGAGGAGGATCCATATGAAACCCTGCAGAGAAGGATGGGATGAACAGGGGACCCATAGCCACAGCCATTCATCCAACTCAGGATAAGCCTAATGTGTTTCTGTTTTTCAGGATGCAACGAGAGATCTGTGGCCCATCTAACCCTACCAACCAACCTTAGGCAGATTGCTGAGATCCTGACAAGAGAGTAGCCACCACAGTCATATCAGGGAGGATCCATAGGGAACCCAGCAGACAATGACAGATGAACAAGGGACCTATAACCACAGCCATTCAATCAACATAGGATAGGCCAATGAGACAGAAACCAAGGATTTTCGACACAAGGACCCCTAAACTCCCAACATTAAGGCAGCCTTAATACTCACCCACCATGACTCAGGGAACTGAGTGGAAGAGGGGGCGGAAAGATTGTGAGAGCCGTGGTGGTGGAGATGATCCAGATGCATGGCACCCATCAGTAACAACACACTTGGGCCAGGAAGACCAGGCTGAGTACTAGGATATCCAGGATCCCTTGCCACAAGGACTAATACAGACAGACCACGGAGGAGGATATCCAACTGATCAGGGAGGGGGAGGGGAGAATTGGGGAATTTGGGATAACAACGCATTGTTTGCCCACTAAATAATGTAACTCATTATGGACAATAAATATATATATATTTTAAAAAGCAGCACGGAAACTCCATGCTCTAACAAATTGATCTGCTGAAGTAAATAATAATTTTTTCCCCTCTGGAGCCTGCATGCTCTTTTGTTTTAATGAACTTTTCAGTCTTTATGCCTCACTCATAATCCTGGCTCCCATTACCATTCAAACTTTTTAGCTGCCACGATAGAAATTTAAAGAAAATATCTAAAATTCTATTTGACTGCAAATTTCCAATGTTTATATGAAAAGTATTTATATATAATTTGGTTATGTTAAGATCATCTAAAAATTTTCATTTAGACATTAAGTGTTAACTGAGAGAATATTTGCAGTTGGTAACTAAATACAATAAAACATATCTTCAAATGCTGACTTTGAAATTCCAAACAAAAATCTTTGAAAGAAAAAAAAAAAGAAACACAGAACACATATTAAATAGCTTTAGAATTTCCACATATCCACATGTACATCATCTCCAAATTCCTATCTGAAATTTGGGAAATATACCTACTTGTTGGTAGTTCCAGATATATAAAACTTTCCTTATCTGGAATATTCAGTCTGCAGAAAATTATTTTGAATCTCATAGTCAAACTTTAGTCAAATGAAAAAATCTTAAAGCAGTTATAAATTTTTCTTTGGAAATAATATGTGGTTTAATTAATCATGTTGCTGTGATAAGGAATGCAAATACTGTAATTCCTATGGCTTCTCTGGGTAAAGGAACTTTCACATTGTGGGAAAGCTCAGAAGAAAACATTTAAATCATCCCCAAATGTGGAGTGAACAAACACAAGATGTACTAAATGCTCATTTGCCCTGCAGCTCAGTGGGTTTGTGTAAATTATCCAGTTGCTTTCAAGTGATATAAATTTTTCCAAACTTACCAAAGATTATTTCATATTCATTATTTCATTTCATTATACTTCATTTCCATTTTTATTTAGGGAATTATTCAAGCACCACAGTCGCTGAGAAAGTCTTCAGGTATTCAGCAATCACCAGGAAGCTCTGCTGATTCATCTCCATATTGTAGCACCGTGGGACTTTGCAACTCCACTAATTGCACTGCATATTTGGCAACCCAACCACCCATGCAGCTGCACTCTGGCTGCCAGTCACTGAGCTCTGCCCTACACTACAGCTTGTGTGGCTGCCTGCCTTCATCATCCAGTGCTAAACATGCAACTTTTATGAGCCCAGCCTTCCTTATAATTATAAATTTGCATTTTCAGAGTTAACCTATTTGCTGTGTTCATCACATCATATTTATGTCACTCTCTAGTGGTAAGAAATTTTACATGACAAACTCACAGTCTGCCTTATGTAAAGGCTTTTAAAAAGTGCAGTTATCATTATAAAATAGTTGATAAGAATTTACTTAATTTTGTAACATTTTAAATACCCTCCCTGCTTACCTTTAAATATATTTCTATATTTAGCATATTATGTAATATATCTATGGAATTTATGCACATACAGATGCATGTATATTTTGAATATATGCATCATTTGCATGCACACAATTTTATAACAAAGTTTGTATAAAATACTTTTCCCCTAATTTCCCACTTAATTATTATATAACTAAATTTGTTTTCCTTAACTTGTAGCTCATGAAAAATTTTTGTTATGTCAATTGAAAACATTGTACAGATTGTCAGTTAACAATATTGTATAGAACACAAACATTTGCAAAGAATGCAGATGGAACACCATATTTTTTCCATAATTAAATATTGACCTTAAAGGTAAATATGAGGTATAAATATCTGTATTTATGAATCTATCTTTTAAGAACACATTTTAAGTTGTTAGATTCCTTAGATCTCAGATATATATATATATTGATTTATGGTATTGAAAACATTAATTCAATAGTAAATGATTATGATAAAACAATATTCTTTTGCATGATAATTGGGACTTCAATTCATTCTCAGTGATAATCCTAGTTAGCTAGCCTGAATAATATGAGAACATATCATAAGTGGATATAATAGGGATAAAGAAATTGCTCAGCAGTTAAAGGTGATTGATGCAAAGCCTGAAAGCCCAGGTTCAATTCCCCAGCACCCTGTCAAGTCAGATGCACAAAGTGTCACATGAAGCTTGAGTTTGTTCGAGACAGTTAAAAAAAAAAGGAGTGTGCCTATTCAGACTCTCTCTCTTTCTCTCTCTCAACATGGTTTAAAATCAAAGTCAAAATAATGATAATAAAGATGATAATAACATCCATAAATCTAATATTTATGGTTTTCCAGGAAATTTAGGTGTTTTCTATCTTCTGACTCTTACAGAAATGAGATGATAATAAAGGACATTATCTCAATTCCAAGTACATGGTTCAGTGACATAAGCCTCATAAGTGAAAAGAATTTGAATTTTAAGATTATCATAGGGAAAGCCATAGTAGAAACCACAGAATACTTCAAATGTTCCAGATTGGGTTCCAATATCTATTACTTAATTCTTTTATAATATGTAGGCTTTCTTTGTTTTCTGCTTTGATGTATTATGAAGCGAGCCGTCTTTTGTGCATGATACAACTTCCCCTAGGTCTGTAAACCATTCTGATTTGTATTGTTCTTTAAGAAAATACAGAAGTTACTGACAGAATTAAAGAAAAAAAAGCATGTTATATCTTAGTGACTTCATATGTTCTCCCTCCTACTCATAGGTACATAAGAATAAATTAATAGAGATATCACTTGACTTGTACCACATAAAAGATATAAACTATTTGATTGATATCTTCATTATATCAGCATTAACAATAAAACAACTTATAACAATGCTGAGGTTTTTTTTATTGATGTTATTCTTTTTATCTACAATGAATCAAGTGCCCAACAAAAAAATGAAAACAACAGTATCAAAACAACATATTTTTTTATTTTTATAATGACCATTTAATATACCAGTAGTGTTTTTAAAGTAAGTATCCCCATAGCCTCAGGTGTTTCTGATTAATTATCCTAATTAGTCTCTACTTATCAGAGTGTTTGAGAGGAGGAGACTTGCTGGAGGAAGTGTCTCACCAGGGATGGACCTCGGGGTGGAAGTCCAACCATGTGTGTGTTCAGAGGCACCTCAAGATTTCTCTGTTCTCTGCTTTGATGAAGTGAGCCTTCTTTTGTGCATCATACAACTTCCCCTAGGTCTGTAAACCAGAAATAAATGAGCCATTTCTCCCAAAAGCTGCTTCGGTTCATGTGTTTGTCCCATAAATGAAAAGGTAACTGCAACATGACCACTTAATATTATTAAACATATAACACAGATTAATCTTTTTATGTTCATATCAGTTTAAGAGAATAACAATGAAAAATCTCATCAAACATTCACAGCTGTGTTAATTTTATATCATTGGTTTTACATCCCCTTAACAGTAAGTACTTGTAAATTGTGGAAATTTTTGTACTTAACCAAATACACACTAGCACAACATTCAGAGCAATCAGGGTAAATGCAAATTTATCTACTAATATATTCACTTCAATCAGCAAAGTATGAAGGAAGGTAACAGATGGGATATTCAGCTCAGGTAGTAAGAAATGTGCAGCTGGTTCTGTAAAAATAAATGCTGTCACAATATAAAGGGGATTTATTCTTTAACCTCAATACAACTGTCCAAAATTTGATCTACTTTATTATTTGACAGCTATATTATTAGAGAAATATGCTATTCAGTAATGAAACAAAGCAATGAAATATTTCATGTAAATTATGATTTTTTTCTGAACAACTCTAACCAATGAATAATACACATTTTTGTAAAGTAAAAACATAAAAGGGGGAAATAACCACATAGAATATTTCAAGATAATGATTTTAGAATATATTTCTATTTCACATGAATATATTTTCGTCTCCAGGACTAATATATATCCAAGAAAAACTGTCATAAAAAGAACTGTGGGCTTTTTACATCTCACCTCCCTGAATAAGCTTGTAGAAATTTTTGTGGTTAACATCTGGTACATAAGTAAAACACTTTAATATTTTCAAGATTCTCAAGCAGCAACTAGATCATTAATTCCACCCAAACTCATAAAAATAATACACCTAGAAACTGCATGCTAACTATAATAACTTAGCAGAATGCCTCAGTGGGGAGAAAAACTACTTAACCTGGTACTTTGAGAGCCAGAGGATAGTGAGGAGGTCCATAGAACTCTGTCATCTGGACAAGGTATGGCCATCACACTCAGAAACCCATAGCAGCTCTAGTTGCCTATGTAAGTCCCACATAAGACTGAGTCTGTCCCCATTCTGATATACAAGGAGAGAGGGACTCAAAGACCATAGCCCTCCATGAGGAGCCAATGACATTTAATAAAAAAAGACTGGTTCTCTTAATGGTGTAGCTAGCTACTGATAAGAGGTGGTAAGACACAGAGATTCAGCAGGAGAGGAAGGAACATATCTGCGGTATAAACACATATGAATTTATCAAAACACAAATAAAATTAATATGTTCTATTTAAAGGTTTGTTTTCTAATGTTTTTAGGCTTTTGTTTGACTTTAAAATACAAACTATATATTTAACATACATACTGTATGCATATATTAATTAGTTCACTAAAAATTGAAGTAACAATGTGATCAAATTTCTCTTGCTTCTTTTTTTTTGCATCTTTGTCACTAAAGCAGTGGTGTGTCTTTATCTCTTGCAATGTGTGATTGTGAGGATGAGGACTGCAGATTCTCACACCCTGATACACACTCCCATACACAGAATGTGAGCGGCATTGGAAAACTGTGTTTCCTACTTCCTTGCCACTTCTGGCTATGAAGAAGTATATGCACTTTAGTTTCTGCCAATCAAAATCACTCTCATGAAAGTAGGGTTCAAATATGTAGGCACTGAGGCACAAAGGAGTGGAAAGTCCAATTTGCTTTAATGGGTTGTTGCATAGAATGTATATCCCTCATAATGCCAATTAATGTTAAGCTCTCTACTTAAGTCTCCAGTACCCTATTGGAAGAGCTGCATTGAGCAGATCTTGTAGTCCAGCCTTAAGTTGTGTTCAGAGACAGTTTGAATTCTAGCTATGTGGTGATGTCTCTCTGCTAGGCACGTTGAAGTAAGCCAGCTTCCTCCAGGACTGTGATGAAACCAGTTCAGCAAGCCCACTGAGCAGGACCCTCAGTGGTTTGGGGACAGCAAGAAGAGAAATGAGGTCTCATCATAAGGCTTGTGAGCAACATATCTAATTATTGATGATAAATATGGGGGGAAAATCCCCTAAACAACCTTGGTTCCCCTTTTAACTCAAACTTCTCTACCATTTGATTGGAGAAGTTGTTCTATTTTACAAATGACAGAGAAAACTGAGGAGAGCCTACATACATCCATGAGACAACTTCCCACGAGGAGTACCACCTCGGGCAGTGCCCAGGAGAAATGACAGAGGAAGCACTGTCATGAATGCTCTTACTGGGAGCCTAAAAAACCAACCCCAGAGTGATGGTGGTAGACCTTTAGAATAATAAAAACCTATGCAGGCAGAAATCCAGAGACGACAAAAAACTCAACACTAAATCAGACTGCCAGCAGGCCTTCCATGGCTCGTGGAACATTGTGAAGAGGAGGCAGATAAATTGTGAGAGGCACAAAGTGGGTAGGAATACACTGCTGATGGTCTCCTGCTGCCCCATAGGGACTGACTCGGGACTTCCTGACTCCCCACTTATTACCATAACACCACCAACAAGGGTCCACGGGGTAAGAGTAGTGGGAGTTAAAGGATGATAATGTATAACATGTTATAGTGTAATTAATACATACAAATAATATATTTGCATATATATGAATATATAATTTTTTAAATTTATGAATTTTTAAAAAGTCCAAAGGAGAAAAAATTTGAAAATAAATCAATTTAATAGAGTGAACATTACTTGCATATTTTTCTGTTAGCTATATTACTTTGAAAATTTGTTTTAAAGCTCTGAAGGACTTATTAAACTGAACACATACATTTCTAGGTTCTATTTTCAGACTTATATGCCCCTCAACCGCGATCATCATGCTGTTAATTGAATGTTTGTGTGAAGATGCTAGGATTTTCAACAGCAAGAGCAAAAACATTGTTCTCAACTCTTTGATTTTGGTCTCTTCATTTTTTTTGGATAGAACTAAGCTTGTTAAAACTATCTTTCTCAGTGTCTATTAATCTTGGCTTTTAACTTCCTATCTGGCAACATCACAGTGATGTGTCACTGCTTGTCACTAGACTTTAATATGTTTTTCTTCAATGACTTCAAACAGGGTAGCATTCTTTCTAACATAACGGATAAGAATATTTTTAAACATAGTTACCAAGAAAAATGAACATATAAAATTAATTCTGCAAGATGAAATTCTCTTGATATGCATTCATCATTTTAAAAAGCTGACACCATATTAAGAAAAAAATTGCAGGGAATCAGGGAGAGTCAAATCATTGATCATTGAATAGACACAGAGAGTAATAACTGGATATAAAGATATAGTCATGAAATACAGTAGGTTGTATTATGAGTATTCCATCTTATGCTGATAATTTCACCAGCAGTTTTTATGACTTTGTCAATTGATGACTACCAACTTTCAAAGATTTTTTTTTGATACACAATAAAAATAAATTTGGCCAGTTTTAGCTCTTTGTTTAGTAGACATTCATTCCTCACAAAAGTTCCCAGTCCATGGCAGGCAATGCTGTGTGTGACCTTGGAGGTGTCTTGTCTTAGCTGACATGAATTGACAATAAATATACCATGACTTATATATTTTTGGATTTGTGCTCTGATTACCAATTTTGTACTCCTAAGAGATAGCCAGCCATAGGTGGGATGTTTCCGTCAGCTTTTCTTCCTCTTGTCTCTACCTCTTCATATCATGGTTTACCTTCTGGATATCAACCAGGAACAGAAACGAGGGAAAAGGAGGAGCCACACCCTTGCACAAAATAAATCATAAAGTTACCCTACATGCCCATGTACTAAAAACACATGACATGGTTGTTTCTGTGGGGGGGGGAAGAGAGGCATGTGTGTCTTGTTTTCACCTAAGGAAAGAAGAGGAAAGAAGGAATGGAAACTAGATTTCATTCAAAAAATAGATTGACAGGAACTCATTATGAATAACTCCTGATGGAAGGTGTACCATATAGCCACTTTAAGAAAACTGTGTTTTAAAGAGCCATGATGGGGATATCCAGAGACATTGTCCTCCCTTCGCCCTTCTATCCCACCCGACAAACAACAAAAAAGTCTGCTGCTTGCACAATTCATAATCCTCCCTCCTATGGAGAATTCCTCAAATCCCACTGAAGAGGGCTCTTAGTGGATTGGGGGCTGGGAGGAGGGAAATAGTGATACCAACACAAGACGTGTACACATAGTTTCAGCTTATTCATAATAAGAATTAATAAATTAAAAAAGAAACCTGTCTTTAAAATGTTCAAACAATTAAACACAGCTTAGTAAAAATTGAGGGAATTGCATAAATAAATTAAAATTCACACCTTGAATGCATAGAGAACATTCTCTAGGATATAATTTATGTTAGAATGCATGTTAAGTCAATAAATTTAAGCAATGGCAAGGAGGCTTGCTTCTATCATGCAGGTCTTGGGAGCCTAATGCACAAGAGTTTTCATGAGTTCATAGGTATGAAATCTAAACCAGTGTGTACAGATATAGTAAAATCATGCATATCTCAAATAAAAAAATAAACTAAAAGGCAGATGTCAAATAAAGCATCTACTATAAAATGGAAAGGTAAACTAGGTATTAATTAGGAAAAATAGTTCATATTTTTTCATATTTGAACAATTAATTAGACAATAAATAAATTACAACAGAATTTATATGACAAAATGGAAAATATAGGAGATAAAAAACATTATATATCATTACTTAATCTGTTCACAAGAAATGCATATAGGGGAAAGTTCATAAGTGCTTATATTGAAAAAAATAGTGATCTAAAACTTATAAAACTAACTTTTACAAGTTAAGAAACTAAAAAATAGATAATTGCTTTAGTTTAGCTAAAGGAAGTAGAAATAAGGATACAATAAAGATTAAAACAAAGATTAATGGAATAGATATTTGTAAAAACAATTTGAGTAATCAATGAAATCACAAATTAGCTTCTGGAAAATATTAGTACAATTTCAAGCCACCAGCTAGACAGTTAGAAAGTGGAATGGGTCCAAACTATGTATATCAGAAATGAAATGGCTTTATCAATTCTACAGGAAATATACTATAAAGGAATACCATAAATAATTGGTTATTAAAAATTGGGAAATTTATGGGCTGGAGAGATGGCTCAGAGGTTAAGGCACTTGCCTCCAGCGCCTAAGGCCTCAGGTTCAATTCCCCAGGACCCACATAAGCCAGAACCACAAGGTGGTGGCCCTGGGGTTCTCTCTCTCTCTCTCTCTCTCTCTCTTTCTCTCTCTGCTTGAAAATGAATAAATAAAACATTTAAAAATTGGGGAATTTAGACAAAATGACCAAATCATTGTGAACACAAAATCAGAGTCACAAAGTAACAGAAAATGAGAGGAGATATAAGCAAGGAGTTTGAAATAATATTCAAAAATCATGAAACAAACAAAATCTCTAGACCCAATGACTCACTATCATTAAGTTCTGTCCTAATTTTACCCTACTGAAGGGTTGATCAAGAGGGAATCAGAATTTACCAATTCCAGAGAATAAGCCATAGGCAAGGGCAATAATATAAAAGAGAATAAAATTTCAGATTGCTTCCCTAGGCCTCTGAATTTTTGGTGTGATACTGTTATTAATAGGTTTAGCATGTTTTGGAAGTTTATCCTTTCAAATTTTCTGTGAAATTTTTCAACAACAGTGCACCTAGCTAGATTTAATAGCATATTTTAAAAATTATATATACAAACCATACAGGATTTATTTTCTTATTCAAAGAAAACAAAAAATTTCTGCATAAAAATGAGTACTGTGTTATGTCACATTGATGGAGTAAAGGACAAAACTGTATTATTCTATCAACTGTTAAATATTAAAATATTATAAAGAAATAGACTCTTCGTTTTTCTTTCTTCTCTAATCCAGTTAGTCTCCATAGTCAACTAGATTAGATGAGAAAACACATAAGAAACATACCTCTTGGCGAGGTCAGTAATGGTTTTCCCAGGAAGGATTAACTCTTCTCCCAGAATAGGTAGCCCTTCCAATGGAATCCCATACATGAAGATGTCACAGAAAAAAATCTGCTTTCATTCATTTCTTTCCCTTACTGGTTACTGCATATAGCTGTTGCTATCATTCTTTGCTAACTTTGAGACCCAGCTTCTTTAGCCTTTCAGCATGCAGGAATTCCATCAATGCTGCAGAAGTTCACTATGACTTCATCACCATGTTGGAACTTTTTTTAAATTTTTTTTAAATCTTTATACTCAATAATTAGATATATTGTCTGAGCAACGTATGGTGGTACCCCCATCTCCCTCCTCCTTGTCCTCAACCCTTAGGCATCCATCATTGTAGACTTGGAAGCTACCATTTTCTCTGGCTCTCAATTGTGAGGAAACAGCTCTTGTTGGACTGCCTGGTCATGTCACATAAAAATATCCAGTAAATCTCCCTGTGACAGGTATTCATGCTATCACTTCTGTTCCTCTACTGCACACTGACAAATACAGTTTGTGGTGCCTTCTTGTCACAGTAAAGCACCAGGTGTCCCTTTAATACATACATTTGTTTTCTCAGCATACTTTCTGTCAGAATTTACATTTTCTGACCCTCCTTTCTTTAACAAACTTGACATATTTCATGTTTTTGATCTCTCTCCCTGTAGGTTTGAATGAAAGTCGTGAACAGTAGCCATGCCACAGTTTGGAATCTCCTCCACCAAATAAATTAGCAATTTTTAAAAAATTTAGTCTTACTGAAGTTTTCAAGAACCAATCAGAATGCACCCTGATGTTATTGTGGATATCTTTTGCATATTTATATCTTTGCCAAGAGATATGCTGAATGGGCTATAACTGAGATCTCGATAGATTCCTCATTACCTTGTATAACCTCATGAACCAGGCCTCCAGTGTCTAGGTTTGCTCTAGCATTTTTTTTTCTCTTCCATAATCTTACTACACTAGTCCATTATTTTCTGCTCACAAAATTCTAATGCTTAATGATTCAGCTGTTTCACATTCTTCCCACAAACCCACACCAAAGACATGAGGACACAAGGTCAGGTTTTTATCATGGTGATAGCCCTAATTCTTGGGGTCAACTTTTCATATGAGTTACTTCCCTAATTTTTGCAACAAAATACATGACTGAAGCAACTTAAAGAAACTTACTTCTTCTAATTATTATTTCCTTGAGGGGAGGGCATGGCACCAGGAGCCTGAGGCAGGGGGTCACATTTTGTCTACAGTTTAAAAACAGAGAGTGATAAATGTTAATAATAAGGGAGCTTTCTCCTTTGTCATCATTCCAGAAGAGTGCTGCCCAGAGTTAACCACGGGTCTTCCCTAATATAGAAATTACCCAAAAGTAGAAATTCTGTACCATCCATTCCCAGAGATTTTTCTGCTATGTGAATGGAAAATAATCATCACAATATAGCATTCTCCCTTTATCCCTGTGTGTCAGAAGATACATTATGATACATGTTCAAGAGTTTCTCTAAATTAGTATACATGTTTGGATTACCCCGTCTTTCTTACTTTCTTCCTTTTTCTTTACTTACTCTAACATTTATCTATCTAATCTATCTATATAAATTCTATCTATATTCTGACTTTTGATTCTGCAGGATTATATAAAAATATGTTATACTAATAAATTGATGATTTTTCAGGTATAATAACATCATCCATATCTGGTTCTCTTAGAGCCTTAATTAAGATAAAATGTAAGCAAAACTGACCTTAGTACAGATTTCTGTTTTTTTTTTAACTATATATAGTTCTCTCTCAAGGAAACTGTTCAACAAAAATCTGTTAACACCGAAGTCTGGGTTACTCAGAGCCTGTACATCCCCCTACACTTTTCATACAGGACTGCCTCTCCACTGCACTGAGATAATCTTTGACCCCCTGGATATTGCACCTGATGAGATAGTTATAAACACCTTATAATATTTGTTGCAAAACGGTGTTCTGGTAAGATACAGTTAACATCTAATTATATATTTTAAAAATGTTATCTTGGGCTGGAGAGATGGCTCAATGGTGAAAGCACTTGCCTCCAAAGCCTAAGGACCCAGGTTCACCTCCCCAGTACCCACATAAGCCAGATGCACAAAATGGCACATGCATCTGGAGTTCACTTGCAATGGCTGGAGGCCCTGGTGTTATACCCATCCTCTCTCTCTCTCCTTCTCTCTCCCTCCCTCTCTCTCTCCTTCTCTCTCCCTCTCTCTCTCTCTCTCTCTCTCTCTCTCTCTCTCTCTCTCTCTCTCTCTCTCTCTCTCTCTCTCTCTCTCTCTCTCTGCATTTATCTGATTGCAAATAAATAAACAGAAATTTTTAAATGTGATTTTTATACTAATTAGCAATATTCAGAATTTTTGAGGTAAATACCATATTTGTTTCTGGAAGGAATATAGAACTAAAAATCTTTCTTACTCCTACAAATAAACAAATACACTTGGGGCATAAATGTTCAGATTAAATCATAGATGTTTACCTTCTCGACACCACTTTACGTGTTTTTATCACACATAGATCTTGGAAAAATTGAGAACACCTGGACCTCACCACTGGAACACGAGGAAGCTTGCACCTGGTTTCACATGAGTTGTTACCATTCACAACTCCAGTGTATTCACTTTCATCTTTGATCTTTTACCATGGCAGAATAAAGAAGTGATGACAAAAACATTTTCAAGTCATGGTCCTGAACAATTCATCAAAGTTAAGGGAGGATCTTCCAGATCCCTTTCAAAGAAGGATTTGTATATTGATGGATATTCTCTGTCACTATTAAAATAACATAAATTTCAGATACCATTTTAAATGAGAATTTCATGCTCAGGGCAATTTTCTCCACCTGTACTTT
Organism: Zapus hudsonius; assembly: GCA_004024765.1. Taxonomy (NCBI): domain Eukaryota; kingdom Metazoa; phylum Chordata; class Mammalia; order Rodentia; family Dipodidae; genus Zapus; species Zapus hudsonius. The sequence goes on along the minus strand of PVHP010002045.1, from coordinate 7,053 downwards.
TATTTTTCTAAAATAGCGTATGGGAAGTGATTTATGAAAGTCTAACCGACTCAATATTTCTCTTATCTCAGTGTAGCAGGGAAGGTGAGTTAACCAAAGGCTCCTTATCACTCTAAAAGTACTTTCTTTCATAAACATCTCTTGTTTTCAAATTTGTCTGAGGATAAAAATGTTTTCCTAAAAAGCCTATACCAAAAATGCCAATCAGTTCTATAAAATTTGTGCACTTGAAATGAGGTCTTTGAACAAAAAATAGATGTGATGATTAATCTCATTTATAAGTTTCCCAGGATCTAGAATATTCTAAGCAAAGAGCCATTGGGCATATGTTCAAGGAAAGAGCTATGGCATACAATTCTAGATTAAATAAAAGGGAACTAAGCAGAAGAAGGGGTGGAAAAAATATAGGAGCCATGGTGGGGGAGGACATCCAGAGACACTGCCCCCCTCAACAATCACAAATGGGGGGATACTGGCTACCTTCTGAGCTATTCATGACCCCTAACCATGGAATGATCCTGTACCCCCACTGAGGAGGGCCCCCAGTCCAGTAGGTTGGGGTCAGGGAGGAGGGAAATGGGAGTACCATCAAGGAATTGCTCATACAATATATCTAATTAAGGATAATAAAGATGCATATATAATATATATATATATATATATATATATATAACATATATATATATGTATATATATATGTATATATATGACAAAATAAACCAATACAGAATTATTTTATGATGAAAGTCATTCCTAAGGCAGGTATGTGGAGCAAGTTGTCCTCACTAACTATTGCAAATATTTTTATTATACTAGGGCAAAATAAACATGGATTACATAAGTAAAAAAAGAGAAATTTAGCAACACAATTCATTAAGCTACTACCTCACAATAGGCTAAGTGTAACCATTTACTTTATTTTCTTGCTATATCATGCCTTCATCACAGCAATAGACTGCGTCCCTTGAAGTGTAAGCCAAAATACAGATTCTTTCTTAAACTGTTTCTTGTCATGTGCTTGGTCACAGCAATGAGAAAGTAACAAATAGAGAAGACTGGTACTGAGAAGTGAGGTCATTGCTGTGTTAACCAAACCATGGAGATCATCATCCATTGGAGATGGATTTCACATGGAATGTGGAAGAGTTTAGAACTTCAGATGGAAAAATTCCTTGATTAATGTAAGCAAAGCTTAATGAATCCTTGTGGTGAGAGGGAGGAAGATAAGAATGCTGAAAGAAATAAGAAAATTAACACTGGTCTCATCAACTTTCAAAAGGGAAAAAGGAATCTATGGGTGAACTTAGTAGAGAAAAGTTCATACTGCCAATGACACTGGATGAACTCTGCATGTTTTATACTCAAATCTTGAAAGATGATAAAATCAAAAGTAATAGAAAAAATTGTTACAGGAGAAATCTGAAAACAAGACAGCCTTCATTCAGGCTGGTGCTAAGAAAGCAGCTTTAATTTTAACAATGATTGGCATATAATCTACCAAACAAGGAATCTGAAGCTCAGATGATTTTAAAATTCTGAAAATCTAAATTCATTAGAAGAAAGAAAGCCTAATATGAGGGGATTCTCTGTTCCAATACAAACACCTAGAAAGATTTTTCACCAAGGGCAGCGTGGAAGGCATAGAGAAACCACCATGGCTATTGCTCAAGGCGGCCGAGGCTTCATCCAAAGCCGGCAGTAGAATTTAGCAGCATCATGTACCTGGTAAACGTTCTGATGCCATGAAAGATGTAAGATTAAGAGTGTCATGGAAGAGGTTTTCAGAGTCCCTGAGCCAGGCAATCCGTGATAGGCTTGGTTGTCTGCCAAGGAGGCCCTCAGAGTAGTCAGTTTAAAGCTATGAAGGTTAAACCTATGTGACAATGGAAACCCCAAGATGTTGGATATGCCAGAAAAGTGGGACAATTACCAAACACACACAGCAATGCATGCAAACGCACATTCACACACTTATTGTTGGACAGACAAGAAATTTTGTTTTCAAGTGACACCATAATTTGAAAAGGAGAGCTACCTAAACGCTTGGTAACCCAGATGATGAAGTCCAGAGCCACAAATAAGTGCCTACAATAATTTGTGTTTGTCCTGATGAGTTTAATTCTGGTTTTGGTTCAATCTTTCCTTGCTGTACTCCCATTCCTCTCGTTTTGAATGGTAGTTTAGATGATGTGTCATTGCATGTTGGAAGAGGTAAACTTTTTGTGTTTTGTTGTTGTTGTTGTTTGTGTGTTTATTTTATGATATAGGAGTTCAAATTTAAGAGTTTTCTCTTGTTTAAAAGACACAATGCACTTCTACTCAGAGTTGAAACTGTGAGAACTGATAAGGACTTTTGAAGATGGAGTGTAAATCCTTGACATCATGAGATGGCCGTGAATCTAGCAGGGCAAGGTGTAGAAGGTTACATATAAATGTGAAATGTTAATGTATTGAAATTGACATCTTGGCAGGGCCTAAAATCAACTAAGGAATTAACCTCTTGACATGCTTGTGAGGGATTATCTTGACTACATTAAGTGGAGAGGGAAGACAGACATTATCTGTGTGCAGCACTTTTCTGTGTGCCTGTATCCTAGATAGGATATAAGGAGAAAACTAGCTGAGAACCAGCATCCATCACACTCTGCTTCTTCAATGTGCACGGAATTAGACCAGATAGTTCCTGCTGCTGCTGTCAGGCCTTCTCCACCATGATGTGCTACATGTATAAGCCCCTCTTTCCTTAAGATATTTTGTCCCTGTAATGAGAAAGTATTTACTATACTAGTAAAGATGCACGTTTATTTAAATTATTCTTCTATTTCCTCTCTATTCTATAACTGGTTATTTCCAAGTAGAGGAAAAAAGGGTACTTTTCCAAAGACTATTTTAACATGAATATTCTAGCCTGTGTCTTCAAATAATACTAAACACTAAATAATTTTCTTAATGACAAGCTTTTCAAAAATATCTTAACTTCTTGGAAAGGGGAAGAATAGTGCTAATTAGTCCTAATTATTTGCAATAGATATGTTAAAGTGTTCAGAACTCCCCTTTCTCTTATTTATTGGCTTTGGGAAACTGTTGGGTGGTCATGATAACTTTTTACTATTAAGAAAGGAGAAAAACTAGCTCAGTAGCAGCATTCATCACTCTCTGGTCTAAATCTATGTACATGCCACTAGAAAATTAGCCTTTCTGTGCCTCAGTGTTTTTTTTTTTAAATTCCCATCTATTTTTTAATAACATTGACTCTAGCTAGCCAACAGCTGAGACAAATACTGCCATATTCTTTGGAAAGTATTTTTTCCCCCTAGGAGTCTGCACTTCATTGTAGCTCTCAATCCTGATGGCACACTTCCTTAAAACAAGCAAGATGAGAAACTCTAGAAACAAAAGGAGGATGGTCTGTGATGTGGAAGACTATTTCCAATTTGTTCTTAGGTCTTGTAATAAGTAGGAAACTCAAGTGGTAACCAATGCAAGTTGTTCTGGAGGGGCACTCCAAGTATGCGTGTCCTGTGTCCTCATGCCTAAATCTCTCTAGGATGGATTTTCTCAAAAAATATGCCAAGCACACAATGCCAATCTTTCTATCCTTAATATTATTTTAGAAAGGCATATTAAACTCTCTTCACATTAAATATTATTTCCTACAAATTCTAACTCACCAAATTGCTAAATATTTCCTAAACTCATAATTCTAAATCAAATATTTATTCATGTTTGATGAAGTTATATACAGTTCACTATTATTTTACTTTCCTGTTATTTTGATTAACTTATTGATTCACTCACCAGGTGATGTTCTTAATTTATTTTCATATGGATGACAAATGATTTAAATCATAGAGTGGTTTTCATGGTACTAATAAGCCTCTTTAATAGCTTCCTATCAAAGTGAGAAGATATTAAATTACCATAGTTGAATCATCAAAGTAAGCAAGATATCTTAATGATATCACATACTTCACACATCCAGAGTATGCTCAAGCAAATTGGACATTTTATAATTTCAAGTAGCTAGAGTAAGCAAACAAAATTACTCAATTGAACCATATATCTTTCTTGGTTCTTCATCTTAAACATAGCAATCCTGCAAGTTGGAAAGAAACTTAAAATAGGAAATCTCAAGTATTACTTCAGCATTTGGCCCTGATGACGTGGTGCCTTGCAGGAATCCTTTTCATCAACACACCAAGATTTGTAGTAAACATGAACCTCTACATTAGGCTTAACGTTGATGCATTCTTTCCTAACTGTGTATAAGTTGGATATAACTTGTTTTATCAAAGTTTGAATGAACTGAGTGTAAAATCACACAGCAAATGTTTGAGAGTCATGAAATACCTGTCCCTACCCACTTAAAATCAAAGGTTTTAATGAGGAATCCACCTTCATTTTCCCATTCTTTGGAAAGTGTCTGATGTGCTTTCATAACACTGGCAATTTAAAAAGTACTAATGTTATATGAAAGTCATCAACTTCAACTCCTTTTGAACAGTTTAACAGCATCCATACATGTACTCAATATACCTTGATCATATTCTCCTGTCACCATCCTTTGGCTCACCTCCTCTATATCTCCTCCAATGAATCCCTTCTTTCTAACTAGCTGCTTTTCTATTTTCAAGTCATCATACCTTTGTTTTCATATTGTGCAGGTCTTGTGTTAGAAACAACAGTAACCATGAGGTCATCAATGCAACTGCCACTGCATGTCTGAAAGGAAGCATTCCTTGCCATTCTTTGCCTGTTATATTCTTTCATCCATCTACTCTGCAATGGATCCTGAGCCCTAACAGGTGTGATGGAGAAGTTCTGCTTAGTTCTGAATACTCCACTGTCCTGCTTAGCATTTTAGTGAGCTTTGAGTCTCCCTGGTAATGACTAGAAGATTTTCTGAAGAAAAAAAAAATCTCTTATGAAAATTGAGAGTACCCATATTATTAAGACATAAACATTAGTATTTAGATATCAATTTGGTGAAAACCATCATCCATAAAAATTTTCTAACAATGATATTGCTATTCAAATTGGCCATATATACATTAATGATTTTGTACCTAATAAAGTACCCTAGATTTAAAAATCTGTTTATACAACTATTAAGTACATTGTGATACTGTGAAAAATTATATACATTTCATTTTATTCAGTGATATTAAATAAAATATGAATGCTCAAATTAATTTTGAATTACAAAATAGATATGGTTAATAGCATTAATTTAATCCTTTTAACAGACCTAAAATCAGTTCCCAAATTTACAGATAATAAAAGTGAAGAAAAATGAATTTTATCACAGTGATTGGTTTCTGAGTTAATAAGAGCAAGAGGCAAACTTTGTAGTTATCATACCTGGTAGTAAAATCCATTTTTTCTAATTTTTATGACCTAAAGTGTCAGAGAAGGCAATAATTTTAAAAATATAGAAAATAAATATAATTTTCTATCACAATTACATAATAGTAGTACAAAACCTTTATTATGACTTTAAAAAAATATTTTTGCTTTTAGTGGCAAATTTTCTTTGTTATTTGCATGAATAGTATTTCTAGTTGATTTGTGGTGTGATTGCATAACTTCTTTTAAAGTTATGTAAAATTTTATTTTCATGAAATAAGACACACTTCACGTGAAGATAATTTTCAAAATAATGCTTTATTTTGTTTTCCTCTAAAATGCAAAATAGATGAGCAATAATCAAAGTCAGCAGATACAAAGCATCTGAGGGCTTTTTGAATGTCTTGAATTATTTCTAAAACTTCATTTAAGTGCCATATTTATGAGCACCAATTTTTGTAGACTTCTCATAATCCTGCAATTATGAAATGTCTATATTAAAATTTAATATTTAAATGTGGGGATAATGGAACTAACTATCTGACACTGACAATGGATATATCAGTCTTGCTTCCTCTCTGTATTTATTTGGTTCCAGTGAGGCACAGAAGGAGAAGCTAAGCAATGAAAATATTTCAAAGGAAGTGACATATTCTAATTTAGTTCTTACTGTCTGTCAGCTAGGGACTAGGTTATGATTTAAACATTTGATGTCTCATTACCATGATAAAGAACATGAAATGCATTCTTGTTAGTTCTTTCATATTGCAGTGATTTTCCCTCTGCTTTGATTTTTGAAAAAAAAAATAGCTATTGTAAAAGCCCAGAAGTTTCTTCATAATCAAAGAGATGTTATAAAGAGGCTTCACTGAAGTTTTTAAGAGATTTATGCAAACTATCCATAGATGTTTAATATTATAGCAAGGTTAACTAAGAATACCATACTTTTAAATTTTTATTTAAAACAAATAATATAAAAGGAACTACTTAGTCAATATTTAATATACTTCTTAAAATACCAAAGAAGGAAAACAGTTAATGACCAGTGTTTGAGATTTGGTGAATGTCTGTGTGCTTTACAACCACAAAAACCAACATTGATATTTGACTATTTCTTTTTAAAAATACCTGAAAGGTCAAATAGACTTTTTTTCATTTATTATCATAAACATTCACAAATTATATGAATCACTAGTATGTGTTCACTCTTGTAATAAGTTCCCAGAAGAATAAAGCCAAAATTTCTAAATACTTTATGCATGTAAGATTATTTTCTGTATGTTATAATGTTCATGTTTAGACACTGTTACTTTGCGTCTTTGCTACTGATAAAAGATTTCTTGAAAACATGATGTCCATAACCAGGATAACTGTTTTCCTTATACAGACAAGTAGAAAGAACTGAGAGGTTATAAATGTGGGGTAAGAGAAGGGGGGAGGGAAATGGCTCAAACATGAGGCCAAACCAAATTAGGTTCAAAAACATAAAATTCTCACGAGCATACTGTAACCTAAAGAGTAAGTAGTGGGTGCCCCCTGGTAAGAGGGGCCATGAGTAGTAGGGGAGAATGTCTGAGTCTGTGAACAACTGAGCAGTCTGACAGCCCCGGGTCCCGGCCACTGGTTCCTTCCCTCACTGAGCTGTTGACCAAAGTGACCCATGAGGTTACAAAAACAAGACAGAATTCTGTCAAGGCTCTTGAATGC
>PVHP010002044.1:28862-95274 GCA_004024765.1 Zapus hudsonius | reverse complement strand
TGACAACTCACTGCCTCTGGCGAGCGCGGTCCTCGATGGAAGCTTCCACTGGTGAGAATCCTGTGCTGGGGGGTGTCTGCGGCTCAGAGCGTGACTGCAGCTTATGTCCACGACCTGGATCCCTGCTGAAAACCCTGACCCTTGTTTCCTGAGGGACGTGGCGTGTCTGCTAGTCAGCCATCTTGAACCGGAAGCCAGTGTATATATATTTTGAGGTAAGGTCTCACTCTAGCCCAGGCTGACCTGAAATTCACTATGTAATCTCAGGGTGGCCTCAAACTCATGGCAATCCTCCTACCTCTGCCTCTCAAGTGCTGGGATTAAAGGCGTGTGCCACCACACCTTGCTCCAATAATTAATTATTTTTTATTGATGGCAATCAGTGACAGCTTCCTTGCTGATCCTGGAATTTTTTTGTGCCCTCCCATTTGCTTGCAAGCTCTTCTGGAGTCTGGGCTCTACTCTTTGACCCACCAACCAATCAAAGTCCTCCATATACATTCAGATACACTAATGAAATTTGTCTCAACTGGATGCCTAATTTACATCCCCAAGGTAAGACCAGCTACAAGTCACCATGCCTGACTACCTGCACTGGAGCCCTCCCAATTTTGGAGCTTTCTTTCATACTTTCTTAAAATAAGTCTTTCTTGACGTCTGTGTGGCTCTCCTTACCCATTCTTTGTAAATTTTAGGACAGAAAGCTTGAGAATTAAAGTGACTATTGACTATTGTTCTAAGCCCTGAAGTATCAAAACTGGTAACAATAGTAACCAAATATCTCTTTAATTGCTAGGTCTTTCAACAGAGCAAAGGAAGCAGGCACTTCTGAAAGTGACCCTGACAGCATTGGGATGCTTCTGCTTAGATAGTCATGGCTAAGCAGATGTCCACCCATAACATGCATTTTTCTCAGCCTGAACACTGGGCTTCATCAGTGTGCAGTGCATGTGGTCAACTCAGTTTCTGACTGTGCTCTCTTTCAAGAATCTGAATAAAGCAACTGGCACCCATCTCTTGATCAACCACATTACCAGAGCTAGGGGGCAAAGACGACAGATGCTTCTTGTACTGAGGACCCTTGCACAGTCTAAACAAAGATAACAGAACTTACTTGGCCTAAAGAAATCCCCACAAGCATGTAAAATCACACCCACAAACATCACTCAGCATCTCCCTGAATACCCACTGCACTATGGATGAAGACAGAGGTACCTTCTAAAAGGGCCTGTGAAAATCTCCCGGCACTTTTCATTGCAGCAGATCTTTGGTTTGTTAGGTATTTTACAAGTGCCCCCTTACTTTTTTCTTTTTTTTTTGGTTTTTCGAGGTAGGGTCTCGCTCTAGCCCAGGCTGACCTGGAATTCACTCTGTAGTCTCAGGGTGGCCTCGAACTCACGGCAATCCTCCTACCTCTGCCTCCCGAGTGCTGGGATTAAAGGCGTGCGCCACCACGCCCGGCTGCCCCCTTACATTTATATGCTTAGTATTCAATAGTTCAGCAGGTATTGTACCTACACAGATCAATAAGGGAATGCAATGTTACTACAATGAATGGTGCTGGGGAAACTATAAGAAGTAAAATAGTGTCACGTGAAACATGTTAAATAGAAAATAATTCATGCAACACATCTAGTGTTTCCATGCAAGGCAGTGCTCACACCTTGATACCTGGACCTCTTGTATCCAAGTTGCCTGGGTGAAAGTTAAAAATCTACATCACTGGTACTTTGGGCTCACTTTATTCTCTATCAGTGAAACCTACAAATATGTATTGTCATCAAACTCCTCTCGGTGAGTTTTACTTCACTAAAGCTTGAAACTTTTCACTAAAGCTTGAAATTTATCACATAGTGCTTTGACACTTAGGGAAATGGCCATCTGAACCCTAGGCTTGCCACCCATCTCCTGTTATTTGAATCTGGAATGTTCCCCACAGGCACTTGTAGTAAGAAAAGCTTTGAGCTCTGGTGGAACTATTGGAAGGTGGAGGACAGTTTAAGAGGGAGGGCTTGCTGGGAGTTACAGGTCACTGGGAGGGCACCTTTGGAGAGAAGTGAGGCCATGGTCTCGTTTTGTTTTTTTTTTCTGAGGTAGGGTCTTACAACCTGGACCACACTCTGCAGCCCTAGACTGGTCTTGAATTCAGTGATCCTACCTTTGCCTCAGTGCTGGGATTAAGGGTGTGCATCACCACACCTGGTTTTATTTTTTCTGTCTCTTGTGTTTTTCAAGGTAGGGTCTCACTCTAGCCCAGGCTAACTGGGAATTCACTATGTAGTCTCAGGTGGCCTCCAACATACAGAGATCCTCCTATCTCTGCCTCCCAGTGCTGGGATTATAGGTGTGAGCCACACCAGGGCCAGGCTCATTTTCTCTTTTATTCTGTGGTTTGTGGATTACTTGGGGGGTCATTGTACACGAACACCCTGGTTCATCCACACAGCTGGGGGGGCAGTGTTGGGACAGTGGTGAGCCAACGGGCATAGCCACCCAGGAGACAGTTGCAGTGAACAGTTTATTAGGTTAGGGAGGATAAGCAGCAAGGAGATTGGCAGGGGCGGGGTGGCCTGTGGATGCCTCATTAAAGGATTGGCAGGGGCCCGCTGCGTAGATAAGCTGGAAGGACTTTCTCGTTGTCTGGGCCTTGTTATCACCTTATAGCTGAATTATGTGAACTCCAGTAAACTCAGGCCTTGAATTGCCTGGACTTATCAGGGTTTGCTGGGGCCTGCCAGGGGGCTGGAGGTTGGGGAGGGAAGGAGTCAGCCAAACTCATGCAGGTCTCCGGATGAGATTATCGGTGTTCCAGGCCAGTCTCAACTTTCCTTTAACCCTGTGTCCTCCATGCCTCTCAGCAGGGTCCCACAGTATCCCATGCCATGAGGTGGATGGGCCTTTGTTGCTACTAACTCCTGCTGCCTCTTAACAGAAAGCAATGGAGCCAACGAAGACCTCTAGTACAATGAGTCAAAATGTACCTAAGGTGCTCACCTCAAGTATATGTTTATAATAATGGGAAAATAGCACAGTATCCACATTGTTGACTTAACAGTAATGTGATAATTTCTTGAGCTAGCTATGATAATTAAATGAGTTGAGTCCATGGTCTTAGCATAATTCTGGTTCAAGGTAGGAACTTGGGCTGTGGCTGAGTAGACCACTTGCCTAGCATGTATAAGGTTCCAAATTTGATTATCAGAACCAAATAAAAAATGTAAATAAATGAATCACAGTCAGCATTAAAAAATATAAATAAATAAATCAGGCCAGCATTAAAGTTGTCAAATGAATCCGGTCAGCATGAAAATGTAAATAAATGAAGAATCAGGTCAGCATTCACTAAATGTTAGAATTCCCCTCCAAATTCAGAGAACTTAGTAGAAACAGTGTTTCAATCACTTAGAAAAGTTTTCAATTGTCAAATTTTACTTTCCTATACTGTGGTAATTTGGATGCAAAATGTCCCCTATAGTCTCATGCTTGCGATTAAGCTTCACACTCAATCCCCAGCTGGTGGAACCTTTGGGAGGTGGAGATGCGTCACTGAGGACAGACCATGGGATATTCTAGTCCAGCCCCCACTTGCCAGTGCTAGATAGCATCTTCCTGCCTACTGATGAGACGTGATGCCCAGCTATCTGCTCTACCATGCTTTCCTGGCCATGATAGAACCCTCCCCCAAACCATAAGCTGAAACAAACCTATTCCTTCCATAAGGCCGACTTTTGGTCAGGTGTTTTGTCCCCACAAGAAGGTGACTGCTACATATACCCACGTTATTACTAACAATGCCTCTGTGGAGTACATAAGACAGAGACTCAGTTCTGAGAACTCATCTGGAGAACCTAAGCATTCATAAATTCCACCGAATTATGGGGCTGGAGAGACGGCTTAGCAGTTAAGGTGCTTTCCTGTGAAGCCTAACGGCCCAGGTTTGATCCCTAGTACCCACAAAGTGGCACATGCATCTGGAGTTCATTTGTAGTGGCTGGAGGCCCTGAAGTGCCCATTTTGTCGGTCTCTCTTCTAGCTCTCTCTGCGTATACATAAAAAAATGAATAAATAAATATATCTTCGTAAACTTTCACTAAGGAGAAATCCGTTCCATTCAAATGTTGTATTAGGATTTGCAAATGAGCTGCAACTTCTACCCACAGATGAGCAGAAGCTAGATAATGCGATCAATGCAACAGAAGATCAAGTAATGCAGCAAGCGCTTCCTGGCAGATGGTGTCTGGGAAGAACACGAGATGCTAAGCAGCACAGCTGTGGCCCTGCGCCTGAAGTGCGCAAGGCTGTGGCGCTGTCATCACATCTGCACACACGCAGCATTTCTTATCACTGTTCCTGCCAATGAGTCGGTCATCCAAGCAGCCTGGGCGAGTTAAAGCTACTTTAACTCATTTGATTCTGTTACTGAAGCTGGAAAATGTAGACCCGCACACACACGCACACGCACACCATTGCCCTGAGACACCGTTCCTGCTCAGTTTAACATCACAGGCTTATTTCCTGATCCTCTCACACATGAAAACATGACAAGAAAGATTATTTGTTGGAGACATTTCCTCCTAAGTGAATCCTAGGAAGTCCTGGGTATCTTCAGGAATTCTGATTTGTGAGGTTTTATCAACCTCAAAACCTCCCACACTTTCTTGCTTGAGAAAAAAGTCATCCTTGTTAGTGTGGGAACAGGGAGCTGGGAGGTGATACAGAACAATGGAACTCAGCAGGCCACTTCTGAAATTCATAAAAGGGTATTTTTAGTCACACAGTGGCTTGAGCCATTCAGTTTAGCATCTTGCTATGGAAGTGGGCTTCTACCCAAGATCACTGTTGTGTGCACCTCCTGGCACAGGATCTAACAGCCTGCATGTCACCCAGAGGCTCTACCAAATTGCCATGCAGGACGCCAGGGTTTGTGAGAGGACAGTAGGTTTGAGTCAGGACAGACAGAATCTTCCTGGCTAGGACTGGCCTTTGGATACATTTTGACGTCCCCAACAACTAACTACAGACCACATAGAATGTCACGTCACAGGCTTTCCACCTCATACCTCATCCTCCACCCTCACCTACTCCCCATTCTTCTGTGCTCAGATTTACTTGAAAAAATTTTAAGCCTACTAGTTTCACTCATCTGCTCCTTTTCTCCATTTGTCTTTAGAATACCTTATTACAAGTGCACCCCCTTGGAGGGTCCTTACAGCATATGGTAACTATTCAGAGCATAGTGCCAGGAGCCAGATGGCACAGGGGGTTAACAGTGACTTAGACATGAACAGTATTACTTAGGTAAAATATTTTTCTTGGGTTGGAGAGATGGCTCAGCTGTCAAGGTGCTTGCCTATAAAGCCTAATGACCTGGGTTCAATTCCCCAGTATCCACATAAAAACAGGTGCATAAAGTGACACATGCACCTGGAGTTTGTTTGCAGTGACTAGAGGTCCTGGCACACTTACTCTCTCTCTCTCCTTGCAAATAAAAATACTAAAATAAAAAACGTTTTTCTTGGGCTGGAAAGATCAGTAGGTCAAACGCCTGTTGTGCAAACATGACAAGCTCAGTTCAGATCCTAAGACCCCACATAAACTGGAGGGGGCTGTGCCTGTCTATAATCCCAGTGCACCTATGCTGAGATGGAAAGCAGAGATAGGAGAACCCAGGGTAATTAGCCTGGCATATGCAAGAGACCCTGCTTCATATAGGGGTGCCCAACCTAGGTGGGTGATCAACAGCTGGCTAATTGGCTATGAAATCCGCTCAGAGGCAGGGAACCCCTGACTGGTACAGGGACCCAAGGCAACCTTGAATGGGGACCACAAACCCCATCTACATGAGGAAGTCCTCACTAACCATAGGTCTTCAGAAAGGCTACACCCTTCAAATGCTCACCAACCTAGCAATATTTGTCTCAATTGACCAATAATAATCTCACTCTCCGCTGGAGAATGTATTTTTCAGAAAGCAACAAGAACTGGGGACAAGGGAACTCCACCAAAGGGACCTGATTTGATGGGGGACACCCAAGCAGGAGATGATCCATTTAGAGCCTTAACACAACCTCTAAGGAAGTGGATGACAAGCAAAAGAGCTATTCCCACAACAAGGCAGATAACCTAGGGAAGGATAATGGAGAGAGGCACCAAGGGGGCCCAAAATACAAATTTACAGACTCTTAAAAGCCTAATAACTATGCAAAATTTAAACTCGCCCACTATGACTCAGGGAAATTTGTGGAAGAGGGGGCAGAAAGAATGTAAGAGTCATGGGGGGGGAGAATAACTAATGCATATGAGGGAACGTCATCATGGATTCAATGGCTTTATCTAAGAACCTATGATACTGAACATATTGTTGTTGTTATATATTATTTTAAGCCAATAAAAACGTTAAAAAATAAAGACCCTGCTTGAAAACCAGGTGGAAGGCAAGGACACTCAAGGTTGTCCTCTGATCTCCATAAGCACACTATGGCTTTCACAAAAACACCTGTGGGCATTTAGGAGACTCCACACAAGGTGGCCATGCTCCTCCTTAATCCCTCCCCAGTCAGAGCTTTGCCCTGCCTCCTGCAGGATGAACATGGGTATTCTTGTTTGATGTTTTCTTAAACATGTCTGTACTTTTTTCTGGTGACTTTTTTTTTTTTTTATTCTGCACCCAAATACCCTAACAGCAGTTAGGGTTATTTCTTCAGAGTGGAGATTGTGACAGTTTCAGGCAAATTCACTGATTCCAGGCCTGACCTCCCCTCCCCCTGGGTGGGAGGTGTCTAGCTAGAGCTCAAACCTAGATGCTAAAACTGATTGGTCAGGTATGGACTTACCTGGCTGAGGTCTTAAAAAGTCACTGAAAGAAAGTCCAGCCCTCTCTTCCTAGAAGGACTTCTAAATTTCCAGGCCTTAGGAAGGTAAGGCCTTCCCCAACCCCAGGCATTAGTCTAATGCTAATGTAGTCTAGGGGGAGCTCAAGATTTTTCCCATAGGAACCTGGGAGCCCTGTTATCTTTCCTTCTGCTTGTTTGGCTAAACATAGATTTTGTTAACACCTCTCCCGCGTGTTCTCTCCACACTGGTGGCTGGAGAACTCCGTAACCTCCCATTTTCTTTTAAATAAAGCCCCTACTCTACCTTATCCTCTGGTGGTCTATAATTTTAATTCTTTAACTTTATAGACAAGAATTCGGGTACTTCTTAAGCTCTGAGGTGCTGAATTTGCTAGGTACTATCTAAATTCTAATCCTTAGCTCCCCCGTCACACACCCATAACCCCCCCTTCCCACACACAAAGACACTTAAAAAATACATTGTACTTGAGATTCTCATGTCTGATCTACTTCTCAGCAGTATTGGGAAGGTGATGGCAGAACAGTTCTTGGCACGTACACTGGCTCTATGTTCAATGGAGCATGGACTGGCGCCCTTTGCCACAGCCTGGCTCGCTAGGCTAGGACCCTTCTTGAAGAAGGAGCAGCTGAAGTGTGGACACACAGGCAATAGCATGCTGAGTGGGGATCATGCTCTCATGAAGGCAACAGGGCATGATCTGTGTGTGGGCTTCAGGGCATGGTGTGGCTGAGGGGGATAAGAACCGTCTGAGGCCTGTTGAGACAGGGCAGGGTCCCGTTACTCATCAGCAGCTTTAGCAACTACTGCCCCACATCCTCTCCCCCAGCAAGAAGAGGCATTCACAGAATCACAAGGAGGCCATAGATTTTAATCAATAACTCAATCTATGTGTGTAGACACAGTATTGCACAAATTAAGAGTATATCAACAATTCTACTTATGACACAAACTCATCAACAATGGCAAAAAACTACTCATCTAAGTTTTGGTGCAGTTTGTGGTAGGTACTTTAGTGAACAGCACAACTATTAAGAACATACCTGCTCCATGAGAATCAGCTTTCAGAAAAAGTATTCTGCTGTATCACAGGTCCCCTAGTATGACAAGCCCAGGAGAACCAATCAACTAAATGAGGTCAACCTTAAAAGGAAACCGGAGAGCCAGGTGTGGTGACACAAGCGCTAATGTCAGCAGCCAGGAAGCTGAGGCAGGAGGATCGCAAGTTTGAGTCTGTGCTATATATAGCCCCTGTCTCAAACAAAAGCTGGAGATAAGAGTTTTAGATTAAAATATTTAACCACATTTAGGAACCAGAAAGTGTATCCATATTGTGCATTTTAAGCAAAGAACTCTGTGTTCTGTTCCACAAACACTACCATGTTGCAAGAGTAATTGTGGGCTGCTTATCTTCCGGGTAAATATAAACCACTATTTCAAAGTTCTCTAGAAATAAGATGGAAATTTATAGAAAAGGCTTTAAATATGATATTTTTCAAAATAAACTAATACAAACTCCATAAACAACTACAAAGAAACTACAATGTGTTGACCACGTAAGGAAGCCAGCCTCCCATTAATCTCCGTGACTGTGCTTCAGTACTGCGCGTCCGTGTCCCCTGTACGGGAGGAGAGGCGCTTTGTCCTAGCCCTCCCCTAGCTTGCACAGGGACATGGACTCTCCCTTTGGCTTCCTTGGGGCGGTGTCTCTTCACATACAGAACTGAGGAAGCCAAGGTTGATGGCTGCTAAGCATCCAATTAAAAACCTTGAAGCAGAGCGCCAAAAGAGATGGAGCTAAGCTGGGCCTGAGGGCTCTCACTTGCTGATACTCAGAATTCATGTTCACTATAGTTCTAGGTCAAGGACATGTTTTTTTCTGGTGCTGTTGAAGTGTTCCCAAATGAGGCAACTGACAATGGCTTTTTTGACAAAATGTAAAAGGCCATGCCATGTCTGGGTAGAAAAACAAGGCACCACCATGCTACCCAGTGTCAGGCCGTCTTGCCTGTGGAATTTGGATCCAGCAAAATAGGCACAAAAAAAAAAAAAAAAAAAAACCTGGGGAGATGCATACTGAAGCCATTCCCTAGTGATCAACCTTGAGCTCACCTATCAGCCCTTCCCTGACCTCCCCAGGAAAGCACTGGCCATGAGCTGGTCTGAATACAAAGGATGCCAGAGTGTTAAGTGCAGAGTGGATATTTTTTCTGTCTGTATAGGACAGAAAAATGATCCAAAGACAGCAATGGCTTCTCATCTGTCCCTCACAGAGAACACAAAGATCACATCTTCAGGAGGCTAGTACATTGGCTTCATGGTTAAAATGCATCACTTTATTTTCCCCATCAGGTGGCCACACATCATAAACCTTGAGCCTGTGACAGTCACATGATCTCTTTAGCTTGCTCTCCAGCTCTCCTGGAGTTTGGAGCCAGGAGTCCTGAGGCTTCATATATTAAAGCTTTCTCCACAGCCACAGGTTCCTTTGATGTTTGGATTGTTGAATACAAACTCACTTGATAATTTGTCTTCAATATAGTCCATTTCTGTTCCTAAAAGTGTTAGTTGTGCTTTCTTCTCGATGAACACTCTGACTCCTTGGGGGGAAAAACAAACGTGTCATGTAAAGCCTATAGCACATGAACCAGCAGATTCAAAACAGACTCAAAACAGGCTGGGGGATGCTCAGTGGTCGAAGGCACTTGCTTGCAAAGCACAAGTGAACTTTTGATAGTGACTCCCAGTAATTCAACCGAAAGCAGGTTTCATGATATCCCAGGGTGTGGGAAAATTAGCACTCTCTTGCAAATAAATAAATAAATCTTTAAAAAATAGTATTTCAGGGACTGGAGAGACAGCTGAGCAGATAAAGCACCTGCTTGCAAATCTTGTCAGCCTCGGATGGATTCCCCAGTTCACACGGAAAGGCAAATGCACAAAGTGGTGCATCTGGAGTTTGTTCGCAGCAGCAAGAGGCCCTGGCACACCCATATTCTCTCTCTCCACCAAACAAATTTCTTTTAAAATAGTATTTTTTTTTTTAAAAAAATCACCTTTATTAGTTAATTGTTTAAGGCTACACCTAGTCCTTCCATGCAGGGAAGCATGGCAGGCTAGTTACGAGTACACCTCTAGTGTGCAGAACCACCCGCTCAGTGTCTATCAAAATCGAAGCATTATTTATCTTGTCTTAAACACATTATTTATTTGTGCTTTCAAACAGGGTCTCAATAGGCTAGGCTGACCTTGAACTCATTGTGCAACCAAGTCTAGCCTAAATTTACAATGATTCTGCCATAGCCTCTTGATTCCAAGTGCTAGGATTACAGGTCTGAGTCAACATGCCTGCCTCTTTAATAGTTAAAAATTTGTATGCTGAGTCATGGTGCCTTTAATCCCAGCACTCAGGAGGCAGAGGTAGGAGGATCACTTTGAGTTTGAGGCCACCCTGACACTACACAGTAAACTGCAGGTCAGCCTGAGCTAGAGCGAGATCCTACCTCAATACCTCCCCCCAATCTGATAATTTTAATAAAAATCAGAAAAATTCCCAAAAAACTAAGTTATAACTTATTAGTTATAACACATGTGCATCTGCTGCTTTGGCAGAAATAACTGGATGGGTCACTTTAAAGTTTTATGGTCCTTAAAACCTTTCTGAGGCTGGGCTTGATGGCACATCTGTAATTTTAGCACTTGGGAGGCAGAGGTAAGAGGACCAAGAAAGTTCCAACCGAGGCTGCTTCAATCTTGAAAACCAGACCAAATGAAAACAGATCTCTGGATATAATGATGACCTTCCAAAGTTGAAACAAACCAACCCGCCCCCAATCTAACCTATTTAATCACTCATAAGGGAGAAAATTGACTGCATTCAAATTGTCACTATGTCCTTTCTTACTTGGGCAAGCTATTTAGCTATTTATTTAGTGCCTCAGTTTTTTCATAAAATACAAGGAATGCTGGGCCTAATATAGCTCAGTGGTAGAGAGCTTGCCTAGCAAAGCACGAGGATCCTGGTTCAATTACCAGAACTGCAAAACTACGTAACATGAGGCTAACATGTTATCTCCCTCATCCTGATGTTGCAGATAGACGTGACAATGTCTGTCCAACATCTATCACACAGGAAGCACCACTTACACAACTCCTATGCAAAACATCAGTCCTCTTTTCACACAAGGCTAACATTTCTAAGCAAAACAAAGTGTCTAAAACAACAGCAATAAACCGAAGCTAGATGTGGTAAAACACGCTGGCAATCCCCACGCTCAGGATGGAGGTAGGAGATCAGGAGCTTATATAATGGGAAATTAGGAGGCAGCCTGGGACACCCTGTCCCAAAGCAAGCAAGCAAACAAACAAACAGGGAGCTTACCATCTTGAACAACTTCTTCATCAGAATCTCCTTTTGTTTTTGTATATTCCAGAGTATAAGAAAGGCCATTACAGCCCCTGGTTCGTACGCCAACTTTCACACCTACCTGAAAAAGAATTGAGAATATACACTTCAAGTACTACAGATTAAATACTTGATTTAACATTGCAGAAGAGAAAGATTTTAAGAGCCAAAGGAAGGGTAGCACTGCTTAGAATGTAATCTTGCAGACACAAGACTTCACAGTGCCTGACACTCCCTACACAAGACCTTCATAATAAGAGGAAAAGATGATGGCATTGAACAAAGTAGAGACTAATTGAGAGGGGGAGGGGATAGGATGGAGGGTAGATTTGAGAGGGGAAAGTGGAGTTGGGGAGGGAATTATCACGGTTCATTGCTGTAACTATGGAAGCTGGCAATAAAAAGTTAAAAATAAAATACTAATTTAAGGCTGTCATGTTAGCACACGCCTTTAATCCCAGCACTTGGGAGGCAGAGGTAGAAGTTTTAGACCAGCCTGAGGCCAAACAGTGTATTGCAGGTCAGCTTGGGCTAAAGTGAGACCCTACCTTGAAAAAACATAAAACAAGACAAAAATGCTTATCAAAAAACCTTGGCTATAGCTGAGTGTGGTGTAAATGCCTCTTTAGTACTCAGGCTTCAGAGGCATGAGGATTACCACAAGCTGGAGGCCAGCGTATGGAAGCCAAGTAGTAGAACCTGCCTCATTTAAAATTCAAAGGAATTTAAAGAGAACTTAGTTTTCCCAGGTTCTTCAGACCCAGTGTCCCTTACCATTTCCATCTGCTATTAATGCAATGTATTTAAAAAAAGAAATGAACACTGGTACATGTCCGTAGTTTCTTCTAGTCTTTGATGTTCATGACCTATGACAATATTCTGTAAGTATTCTGTAAGATGTCTTCTAATTCAACTATGGAATTCCCTTGTCTAGAGCAAGGCTATGGGGTCTTCAGAAAGAATGACCAGAGGTTTTAAAAAACAAAACAAAACAAAAAAACCCAAAGTAATGGGGCTGATTGGGGAAATGGCTCAGTTGGTAAAGTTCTTGCCACACAAGGATGAGGATACATACAAGTTTGGATCCCTAGAACCCATGGAAATGCCAGGAGGGCACAAGGTCTACGTAGACACAAGTAGATGGAGAAAAAAAAAAAAATCAAAGAAGCATGGTTATACTTCTTTTCTCAAATGTATTAAAAATCAGCATCTTTTGCTAAAAATAAAATAAACCATGGTGTACATTAATGTAATTTCCTAATGGTATCTACCTACATTGTCTATCTTGGAACTTCTCATTTAAGTATATAGTCAAAGTATTTTGTTAAGCCTTATTTCACCAGAAGAACACAATTCTAAAAACACAGGTGGCTGCGTGTGCTTGCTTCAGGGATCCTGTCATGAAGAAGTTTTACTTATTACGTTTATAGAGCTTAAATATCACACATTCCAAATAATAAGAAGTAGAACTTCTGGACAGTGGGTCATAAGTATTTGTTTAACACAGTTCTATTTATTTGTTTGTCTTACCTTCTTGGTTTTTTTTTTTTTTTTTTTTTTTTGAAGCAGGGTCTCATTCTAGCCCAGGCTGACCTGGAATTCACATTGCAGCCCAGGCTTGCCTCAAAATCACAGCAATTCTCCCCCCGCCCCCCAGCCTCCCAAGTGCTGGAATTAAAGGTGTGTACCATCACTATCAGCTTTGTCTAATGTAGTTTTTACTTTGTAAGCAGAAAGCCCCCAAAATAGGAGAAGTTCGAGCATTAGGAATGATAATGAATAATATGTGAAAATGTGCCTGGGAAAAAGTCCTGGGTCTAATCCCCAGTACCACAAATAAAAAATACCAGTATGTATCTGGGCCTGGTGGCTCACACCTTGAAACCTAGCAGACAGGAGGAAGAGGTAGAAGGATTGCTGAGAGTTCAGGGCCAGCCTGGGCTAGAGGAAGACCCTACCTCAAAAAACAAACTAAAAACAAAAACAAAAATTGCCTGGAGACATGATGACTCTGCAGTTACAGGTGCTTGCCTGCAATGCCTGTCAACCCTGGTTCAATTTCCCAGTACCCACATAAAGTCAGATGCATCTGGAATTCATTTACAGTGGCTAGAGCCCTGGCACACCCATATTCATTCATTCTCTCTCTGCAAATAAATATATACTTAACAACAACAACAACAAACCCAAAAACCACCAGTAGTCAGCCACATGCCGCTGGGATGAATCTCCAAACCAGGCATTTTGTGGGAGGAAAGGATTTATTGAAGCTATAGGTCCAAAGGAAGTTCCATAATAGTGAAAGAGGCTGCCCCTGCCCCCTTTTTCATAGTTCAAGCAGAGAGAAAACACCGCTACCAGCAGCACACACACAGCAGCAAACAGAAGGGGGGGGGGTCAGGGCAGAGATTTCTGTCCCCTTTAGATAGTCTTAGGATGGGGTCTTGCAACCCTATCCCAGACTTAATGGCTTGTGAGTCCCTGGGATTTTCTTCCTGCACTGCCCACACAGGGCAGGGATGTTAATTTCTAGCTTTCCTGAGTCTCCTTATATCTTGTTTCCTACTTAGAGGCTGCCTTCCTCTAAATATCCTCAGAGACCCACCCAATATAATTAAAAAGATCAAGGTGACAACAAAACCTAACCATCACAACCAGTATGTGAAAATACAAGTTTAGGCTGGGCTCAGTGCGTTCTCAGGAAACAGTGTCAGGCTGATGTCTGTGAGTTCAAGGTCAGCTTGGTGAACATAGAGTAACACAGTGAGATTCTCACTCAAAGAAAAAAAAATTACAGGTGTGGTGGAATGTGAATGTATGTCCCCCATAGTCTCAGGGATTTCTGATTAAGGTTAAGTTTCTTCCTTAAGTCTTCGGCAGCCTGCTGGAAGACGTGTCACTGGGGACAGATCCTAGGTCCAGCCCAAAGGTGTGTGAAGAGCAGCTTGAGCTCTGGAAGTTTTATGCTTGTTTGTGCTGCTGGCTGTTGGTGGTTTTTCTCTGCTTGAATCTATGAAAGGGAGCCAGGTTCTTCTGGTATTGATTCAACTTCCTATGGACTGCTAAGCTTGAAATAAATCCTTTCCTCCCATAAATTGTGTCTGGCTGGATGTTCATCTTAGCGATGTGGACCTGGAGCTGCCTATAACAGGGTTAGGTAACAGAAGTTTGGTAAAGGGACTCCCCATCTATGCATATCCTTTTACATCAGTAACAATAAGCAAATAAAATCTACAAAGCTAACTTCATTTTATCATTTTCATGTTTCATTTTATCAATTTATATGTTACAAATTATCCAAATTAAGCCGAACAAAGGCATGAGAAGTTCTGATGGTGTAATGCAGGCTGAACAACAGAAAACATTCCACAGCCAATTACAGTCCATAGCTTGAAATGATTTATAGCATCTATCAACCATTAGCAAAACACTATGATTAACATGACACAGAATTCTCATCTTGTGTGGGAAAAGTAAGCCATGGATCAAGCACACTACAGCCACCAAAACAATAGCTGGTGAGTATGTAGCTCCTGACCCTCTGCCTCCATTTCCCAAGCGCTGGGATTTACAGGCCTGTGCCATTTCTCCTGGCTTATGCTACACTAGAGATCAAACTCAAGGCTCATACATGCTAGGCAAGGACACTACCAACTAAGCTGTATCACCAGTCCTCCAGATACCTTTAATACATCTGCTGAGTGGGTGATATATGACCATGAATGGAGGAAGATCTATCTATGATATGAAAGTATCCTCAAGCTGCACTATTGAGGCAAAAAGCAAAGTGTAACAATAGCATGCATGGGATGCTCTTGTCTGAGTGAGCAAAAAGACACACGTGAATACTAAGCCACGAATAGGCCAGGGTCTCCCTGGGAGACAGTTTTGATTGTCACCACTTAGGAAGTGAGAGTGGTATTGGCATCTAGCAGGCGGCAGCAGAGATGCTCTAGAGCATCCTCCAGCAACCCCAGAGAGCAACAACGTGGAGGTGGAGAAACCCCTGCCTTGCTACAACAAATACGCAGATTATCTCTGAAAGGATTCAAGAGGCTGCACTTTGGAAGGAACAATGACAAAGAGTCCAGGCTTCTAAGTAGCTGCTTGTCATCAAACAGCCCCTTCTGTATGGTTTGAACTTTTCAAAATCCCGAGGAAAGCTGAGGTAGAGCTCTGTGGTTAAAGCACTTTCCTCGAATGCATGAGGACTTGAGCTGAATATCAGAACCAAAAACAAACACCTCTCAATTAGCTTTGTGCAAAGGCAATATTGTCACCAATGAAGTTGTCCAAACCATGATTATCATAATTGAAAACTTTTCCCAACACAGCTAGTGAAAACATAGTTTGAAAGCCAGTTGTGGTGGCGCACACCTTTAATTCCAGCACTCGGAGGCAGAGGTAGGAGGATCACCAGGAAGGAGTTCAAGGCCACCTGAGACTACATAGTGAATTCCAGGTCAGCCTGGGCTAGAGTGAGACCCTACCTCGAAAAACAAAAGAAAAACAAAACAAAACAAAACAAAAAAAAACAGTTTGCTACAAGATATGTCATGAAAATAGAACTTTATTTGCTAAAAATTTAACAGGAATTACTTACATGTTCAGGTTTATCTTTAAGAAGCTGTTTTATCTTGTTTACGGCTGAAGGTGTCTGAAAAAAGAAAGTGTTAATAAAATCTTAAACTATGATACTTGCATTCTTCAAAGCCAGAGTCCCTAATACTATCCAAGTCTGAGGCCTTTGCGGATTTCATAGGCAAATGACATGAGCTTTATTCAAAAGCACACATTTTAATCTGTCACAGTATTTGCTGGCAACATCCTTTTAAATGCTCCCTAGTGGAGGTGAGTTCTGCCAGGATCTCCTATAGTGTCCACTCATACTAGGGATGCATTTTTCTCTAGGAAGCATCTACTCTGAACAGTTACTGCATGCTCTGTACCAAGCACACTGCCAGAGTCAGCAATGAATCAAGCAGCCCAATGGGAAAGCCAGCCTGGCACCGCCCACTGGGGACTCTGCTTCAAGTCCATCAGAACACACAGCTGGAGGCAAGTGTTACTGACATTCACAACCCAGGCTTTGACCTTGTACAGTTCTCACCAAATGTGCACAGTTTTCAGATGGGCTGAACCAACATGCTCAGTATCTATATGAACAGAACTACAAGAATTGACAGAAAAAAATAGGAATTGTTTTTGAGAAATGTGGTTAAGCCTGGCCCATGAGGAGCCCATGGTCCTCACCATGGTAACATGTCACAACCATGTCTTCACTCAGCTCAGCATGCTGGGGAGACTGCTAGGAACACAGTCTGTTCTGGAACATTCCTGGCCCACTTCCTAAGTAGGCATTCTAACTTTTAGTCTCCATCCACCTCAGGATTCCTGTGCTGCGGAACAGACCACAGGCATGACCCTACTTCAAGTTCTCCTGTCCTTGAAAAGGCTCCCTCCGATGATGATGGATGGACCCAATTTACAAGGTAGATGGTGGAAACCAGCATTAAACCATCAAACACACAGGCTGGAGAGATGGCTCGTGGTTCCATGCACTTGCTCGCAAAGCCTGACCGCCCTGGTTCTATTTCCCAGCACCCACATAAAGCCAAACACACAGAGCGGCAGGAGGCCTGGCGCCCCATACTCTGTGTCTGTCTTGTTCTCTTTCTAGTAAATAACCAGAAAGCAACGCACTGCAGATAACACAGATGCAAAGTGAGACTAACACACACAGACGTCCTGTAGCGAGGCTTTCAAGTTACCAGCATGGTATGTTTGCACGCGCACTTATGACTGTGTGGTGGTGGTAACAAATCACCGTCTGCAGGTGGTCTCTAAGCCCCCTCCCCCGCTGTCCTGGAGGAGGAAGCACAGGGCGGAAGAGGAGCAAACGGGTTTCCTGCAGATCACAAAACATCACCTCCAGCCTTCACAAAACAATGCTTTAATCAAAGTACATAGGTTTACCTTACCTATGTAACGCTTTATTACGTGATATTCATAGCCATATTTTGGTCAACATCATTCAACTTTTCTTCTTCAGACTGCAGCAATTTATAATAAACTTTTAAAAAATATTTTATTTACTCATTTTCAAGCAGAGAGGGAGAGGGGGAGGGGGAGAGGGAGAGAGAGAGGGAGGGAGGGAGAGAGAGAGGGAGGGAGGGAGAGAGAGGGAGGGAGGGAGAGAGAGGGGGAGAGAGAGAGAGAGAGAGAGAGAGAGAGGGAGGGAGGGAGGGAGGGAGGGAGAGGCCACCACCTTGTGGGTCTGGCTTATGTGGGTCCTGGGAACTGAACCCGGGGCCTTAGGCACTGGAGGCAAGTGCCTTAGCCGCTGGGCCAATTCCCCAGCCCTATAACAAACCTTTAAGCCAACCTTCTGCATGTGAAATGCTGCTTAAAAAGCGCATGTCTTCCAAGCACCACGACCTGAGCCCACGTCAAATGCTAGGACTGGTGGCTCGTGCCTGGGACGAACACCAACAACTCTGCTAAGTGGGGCGGTCGGTCTCCCTGGGAACTTCACTTCCTGGGCTGTGTGCGTGTGTGCAGGAGCTTGCGTGTGTGTGTGCGCACAAGCTTGCGTGCGCGTGCGCGCGTGGAGTCGGGGGCCGAGGTCGGGCTCTTCGGTCGCGACTGTTGGGCGAAGGGCTTCCTAACGCCGAGCCGAGCCGACCTGGGGACCCGCAGGCCGAGACGCCGGCCCAGCGGGTGACCTCTGCGGGGCCGCGGGGACACCGAGCCCCAGGCCCTGCGGGGGACCGTCCGTCCTCCCTCCCCGGCGGCCGCCAGCCCGCCCACCTCCCCGCGGGCGTGCGGGCACTCACCAGGGTGAGGGCGGCCCGCGTGGGCTGCAGCTTCCTCTTGCTCACCGCTCGCACCGTGGCCCGGACCAGCGAGGCCGACATCGCGCCGAGCCTCGGGCGACCTCCGCCCTCACCCTCTCTCCATGGACGCGGCGGCGACTGACGTCCCCAGCTGGGGCGCGGCGCCTGGCCCCGCCCCCGCCGCCACGCGATTGGACGGCGCCGTGAGTGACGGCAGCGACCTCCATTGGACGGCGCCGTGAGTGACGGCCGCGGCCTCCATTGGGCGCGCCGTGAGTGACGGCCGCCATTGGACGACCCCGCGGCTCGCGCCGGCCCTCTATCCGCGGCGATCCCGGGCTGGCGGGCCCTCGGGCGCTCCTGGAAACGGAACAGGCGAGGGTTGGGGCGGTTAGTGGCTCCTTCCCGCGGACAGCGCCCTCCCCCGGCTCGCCGACCCGCCTGCGCCGGGCGGACTGGAGCGCAGTGCCAGCAGCTTCCCGGGAGAGACGACGGAGGCCACCGCGCCCGCGGTGCTGGAAGCACCGCCGTGTCTGCACAGGGAATGCAGCAGTCTTTAGACACCGCCGGCTCCGCGTCTCCGCACCGCTCTTAGGGTTGGCACTCTAACCTTGGGTATTCTAGGCAAATGTCGATCAGCTGAGCGAAGCCCTCAGCCTTCCTTTCTCTCTCTACAAACGACAGGCCCAAAGGGATAGTTCAGACTTGTCAAGTACTTCTGTCTTTCCGATACAGAACTGTGATTCCATTGACAGGATTGTTGTCTGAGTTCTAGCTACACAGAAAGGGTGATTTGGAATCAGGCATTTGACTTCTGATGCTCTTCCTCCTTGTACAAATGCTGGGGAGACTAATGGATACATGCAAAGTTCTTACAAGAGTGGCCGGTGCCCAGTGGCTCAGCAAACAGTGCTAATTGGTAATGAACATTCAAGTATTGTGAAACTACTTTATGGCAAGCTAAAGCCTACATAACGTACAATACCAAGCGAGACCCACATCCTGTGAGTGATGCCAATCAGATTTTAACAAATGTGCCACTGTGCTTAAAAAAAAAATGGAAAGGTTAGCATGTGTGGGGATAGGGCATTTGGAACTCATTTGGCTCAGTTTTGCTTTGAAACTAAAGCTTCTCTTAAAAGTAAAACTTAGGGTTAAAAATAAAAGATGGGGGCTGGGCGTGGTGGTGCACACCTTTAATCCCAGCACTGCAAAGGCAGACATAGAAGAATCACAAATTCAAGGCAAGCCTGAGACTACATAGTGAATTCCAGGTTAGCCTGGGCTAGAGGGAGACCCTACCTCAACCCCCCCCCCCAAAAAAAAAAGCCCCAAATACATACATTCATACATAAAGATGGAAGCCAGGCATGGTGACGCATGCTGATAATCCCAGCATTTGGGAGGCAGAGGTAGGTCAGCCTGGGCATGGAGCAAAACTCAAAAAATAAAAAATAAAAATGGGGGTGGGGGACTGGAGAGATGTTTCAAGTGGTTTAAGGTACTTGCCTGCAAAGTCTAATGATTCCTGTGTGATTCCCCATACCCACATAAAGGTAGATACAAGACCCTACCTTGAAAAAACAGGAAATGCTTTGTATCTCTGTTACTGAAGCGCTAACTTTGCACAGCACTTTAGGAGTTTGAAAAGACCTTTGAGCACATTATCTCCTGCCTCACAACTGATCAGGGCAGATGCATTGGCATGGATGTTTTTCAAATGCTACTTGACCCAGATGTTATTTTAAAAATCTAGTTCTAGGAATTGAGGAGTGGGTAACAGTGCTTGCTGTGCAAGCATGAGGGCCTGAGACCACCCAACTTCAATCCCCCAGTGCCTCCATAAAATGCTGTACATAACCCTAATCCTACCAAAAAACAGCAGCTGGAGGTTCAGGGATTCTTTCTCAAGGAACACCCAATATTCTCACCTGGGCTCCTTATGTACACACCCACATGCATGCATCACACACACACAAAACACACAGGACAAAAAAATCTAGTTCTAAATTTTCCAATTTAAAATTCTTTCCTCCACTTGGTTTTCATTTGGTTAGTTGTTTTTCATGTAAACACTTAGTCATACAATGTACTTACTGGATCAGGTATCATTTGAAGTTGGTCTAGTTCCCAGAAATAAGCTGGTAGGTTGTGGGTTTTCATGATTATGCAAAAAATACATGAGCTTCTTTATCTTGGAGTAACAGCTGTCTTGTGGTACTGAAATTAGGTGGGTGTGGGAAGTACTGAGGAGTTTGCA
Source organism: Zapus hudsonius (assembly GCA_004024765.1). NCBI lineage: Eukaryota > Metazoa > Chordata > Mammalia > Rodentia > Dipodidae > Zapus > Zapus hudsonius. The sequence goes on along the minus strand of PVHP010002044.1, from coordinate 74,921 downwards.
AGCTGGGATCACTTTTACATTTCCATTAGTATGGTGAAGTAGGGAGACATTCCTAACTGTACCTTAGGATTTTTCCCAGTTCTAGACATTTAAATAGGTGTTTCATTTGTGATATCTCACTTAATCCTCACAACTCTGGAAAGCCAGGTTTGATGTCCATTTTTAAAAAATATTTTATTTATAAGAGAGAGAGAGAGAGGGGGGGGCAGACAGAGAATGGGCATGCCAAGGCCTCCAGCCACTAAATGAACTTGACACATGCACCCTTTTGTACATCTGGCTTTATATGGGCATTGGGGAATCGAACTCCGGTCCTTTTGTGTTGCAGGCAAACACCTTAACCACTAAGTAATCTCTTCAGCCCATGATGTCCATTTTTTTAGAATGAAAACTAACAAGGATTTGTCATACAGATGGAAAAATGTCAGGGCCAGACCCTACTTAAGTCTAGAGTTCTACCTGTTGGAAAGCACATGTTGTTCTAGACTGCTGCAATCCAGATACATCCAAGAACAAAGAAAACATTTTTAGTACTTCTTCAGAGCTTTAAAGGGAGCTGTTAAATATGTGTTTTCTACTTTTTCCCCCTTGCTTGTAATACTGTGAATTCCACTCACTAATCTGTCAGGGTTTCACTTCCAGAGGGAATATTTTATCCTCCCCACCGCCCAAAATAGAAGCCTTATGGGTCTATAGAGAGGCTCCAGTTACAGGCACTTGCAAAACCCATGCCTGGGTTCAGTTTCCCCACTTCATAAAGCTGGATGGACATTCATGTGCAGTAGCAAGAAACCCTGGCATGCACACACGCACACACACAAATGAATAAAAACTTTTTAAATAGAAGCTACTCTGAAGCAAAAGGAAAAGTGAATTGAACTTTTTAGGAACATTTAGGGGGCTGGGGAGATGGCTCAGAGGTTAAGGCACTTGCCTGCAAACCCTAACAACCCAGGTTCAATTCCCCAGGACTCATATAAAGCCAGATGCACAAAGTGACACATCCATCTGGAGTCTGTCTCTCTTCAATTTCTCTCTGCTTGTAAACAAATAACTAAAAATATTTTTTCAAAGAACATTTAAAAAGCATCTTCCAACCTGCAGATTGCTGAGACTGTCCACATGGTGCAAAGGAAGACTGGGGCATGGTGGTAGGGACTGATGTTTGTTAGGACATGTCAACTGTACCAGAGAGACACCTTTGTCAGAGAATGTGACGCTGTGTAGAGCAGATGCACCTGCCACCACACTGGTGCCTGCAGAAGCGCTGGGACCAGCAGTTTGCTCGAGTAATGAGCCATCTTCTGTCTAGTTTGTAGCAAACACATCCCACAGATGCAGTGTGAGGAACTGAAAATTCAGAACGTTGGGCAGAATGTGTTCTAAAAATCAAAACAAAATGTAAGAAATTTCTAACATCATTAAAAGAATACAAGAAAATAGGTTTTCTATAGAAAGAAAGGAAATATAGGAGTAGAATGAGGGGAAAGATGGTGAGGAAAGCTCAAGAAAATTAGAAGCACAAAGACAACATTCACATTAGAAATGGAAAGCAGCAGAGTGGACAACTTGAGAAATTTTCCTAGAATGGTGAAGTGGAAAGATGACAGGATGCTGAAGAGGCAATAGCTGGGAGTGGCGGCGTACACTTAGTCCCAGCACTTGGGAGGCTGAGGCAGATGGATCCCCTTGAGTTGAGGCCAGCCTGGGCTAGTGTGAGACTACCTCAAAAAAAAGAAAGAAAAGAAAAAGAAATCAAACATGAAGCTAAAATGATACTTTTTTTTTTTCAAGGTAGGGTCTCGCTCTAATCCAGGCTCACCTGGAATTCACTATGTAGTCTCAGGGTGGTCTTGAACTCATGGTGATCCTCCTACCTCTGCCTCCTGAGTGCTGGGATTAAAGGCATGCACCACCACACCCGGCTGATACTTTTTTTTTTTAAGGGTTAGAGACTTTATTTGATTAAGAGAAGGAAAGAGGAGGAAGTACAGAGAGCTCCAGCCATGAAGGAGGGAATAGAGGGTAAAGCCCATGTGGGAGTAGGGTCTCCCCAGTCTCATCCCAGCTGGGCTGAGATAAGGGGGCACTTACCAGAACAGGGAGCTTGAAGTTCAGGAGAGGTGAATAGCCAGAAAAGAGACTATGCCCACCTGGCAATCTTACTGTTGTGGCCTCTACCCTCAGGCTCAGGAGAGTCTAAGAGAGCTGACTACTGTGTGCTCAGCAGCTGGCTCAGGAAGAGGACGGCCATGAGCCAAGTTTTAGGGCTGAGCTTAACCAACCAGAATGTTAGATCAGATCTAAACCTTAATTTTAGGAAAGGGAACTCCTTCCCAGAGTGAGACTCAGATTGTTTATGGAAAAACAGATCTATGTAACTCCTCCTTTCAGCAGGAGATAAGAAGAAGCCAGCTCTAACAAAGTGGAGAGTGTGAGGGCAGGCACCAGGACATTCCTGCTGTTTACCTGAGGGGCCCAGTCATCCCCCCTCCGAAGAACCAACCCTAACTACCATTAGGGAATTGGGACGAATAAGATGATACTTTCTAAAAAAAAAAAAAACTAATTATAGGGACACACAATGGATTCACTGGAGAAATACATTTCTGAGGTAATTCTATTCCTTAGTTGTAAGATTAAGCAACACACACACACACACACACACACACACACACACACACACACACACACACACACACACAGAGGCCATGAAGGAAAAAGAAAGCTACCAGGGAATAAAAATTAGGCTGGTTCAGACTTCTGCTGAAATGGCAGATGAATAGCAGAGCTTCTCAAAGCCCTGTGAGCAGAACAGAAAACTCAGTCACTTCCCAGCCCTGAGGCAGAGAAGGAACCAGAAGAGCAGCAGCTGAGGATGCAGATCAGGTTGCACAGTAAGAGATGAGGACCAGTTTTATTTTTATCATGATTTCCAAATTCTCAAGTTCTTAATTTTGACATGATTCTTCTGTATCTGGAATGTGTTCAAGTATAATTTTTAAAATTTACATAAATAAGTTATCTTTGAGTCTCCTAACACTGAGAATTCTCACCCTCTGCACCCCTTAGTTTTCTGATTAGGCAATCCCAGCACCTGGCACACAGTGGGTATCAATACACACCACAAGTGCCCCAAGGCACACACCAAAGGGGACCTTGTATGCATCCTAGTCAAGAGAAGATCTGTACTGTCTCAAATTTAGAACTCTTACTTAAAAAATGATGTGAATAAAATTACAGGTTGAAATTTTGATTTTATTTCAAAATGATAAATAAAGCGAGGCATAGTTCTGACTATGTACTACTTCAGAAAGGCTTGCGAAGATAGAGATCAGTTCAGCAAGGGCTCCAGTCAGACCCAGAATGATGTCAGTCAAACCGGTGACTGCCAGAGACACACTCTTTGCTCTTCAGAGGTTTGTAAAAGCTCTCCACCCTAATTTTCTGAGCATCATAACAAGTAAAATGCACTTTTATTCTGTCGTTTCCCCCTTGAAAATGTTTTCTTTTTCCTTAAACTGGAAACAGGACCACTTGCTGTCTTGACGTCTTTTTAGGAACATAGCAGTTCATTAGAAAGTTCTCAGTGATAGGACTCAAAGTCATTATTATCACTTCTACACAGAACAATAAAAGCATCTTTGTAAATCCTAAGTACAGCAGAAGAAGTCCACACATATCTGATATGCTTCCACACAAGGAATCAGAAAACAATCATTAAAAACAAAGAGATTTGTAGGGAAAGGGGGTTAACTTACTTAGGGTTTATTAGCACACTATCTTTAGTGTACTTTGAAAGAATTAAAAACCATGAAGTTGTATACTGGCCCATAGTTATGTTTTTTTCTTTTAACTTGGCTTAAATACATCATGGCTTTTATTAAAATCCTTAAATCTCTGGGGATTTATGGTAGATTGCATTAAGATTGCATTAATTTTTTTTCCTCATTAACAATTTCACTAAAATTAAAAATTTTCTGACATTTCCCTTCACTGTTAAGTTGAAGCCTGAGCTATGTCCTATGAAATGAACCTAATTTTTCCAAGTGACAGGGACACCTGAATGGCCATTAAAGAGCTGCATTTTCCTTCCCTCATGATTCCTGCTGGGTCCTCTTCGCTGAGGCTTTTCCCTGAGTCATATATTTACTGGAAAGGCTACCTAGAGAAGGGGAAAAAACAAAATCCAACGTAAATGAAACATGCCTCACTTTGTCAAAAAGCCACAGAGTTGCTTCTTATTGTTAATCATTTGCTGAAATGGGTCACACTGGAAGTGGGGTCACTGGTTCTGAATCAAGTAATCGGGCTGCTCTAAAAAAGCATGTTTGACATGTACTTAGTCATTTCTTTCTACACAAAGACAAGTTGTGAGGGAGACATGCTGTAATGTACCCGCATGTCCACAGTATCCATATTGGTACAGGGCTATGTAGACACAGCTCATTCTCCTCACTTGCAACCAAACACAGAACAAAGAATTCTGTAGCCAGAAATAAGTATCTCCTATCATTCATTACCCTGCAAAAGTAAAGGTGTGGATGGTGACAGTTACTAGTTATTAACATGAAAGGAAAAAAAATGAATTACATTTACAGGTGAAGGGCAAGAATGAGAACTATTAATTAAACCATACCTTAGGACAGTTACTAAATTTTGTTATAGTGTCCGAACAAATAAATCAATAAAACAAAAGATTTAAGAAATTCTTAAGATATTACATTATCAAAGTACTAGTAAATAGTGGAGGCTGCATTCAAACTAATGTGAAAAAGGTTAAGTTATTAAATAACATGTCAAATACCTATTTCTAAAAAATATTTATTTAATTTGCAAACACAGAGAGAGAGCCACTACAAATGAACTCCAGAACTTTGCACATCTGGCTTTACGTGGGTACTAGGGAATCAAACTCAGGACATTAGGCTTTGCAAGCAAGCGCCTTAACGGCTAAGCCATCTCTCCAGACCAAAAAAAACTGATTTTGCGGGAGAGGTTTAGTTTCCTTCCCCCACCAGTATCCTTCAATCATTTCCAAATGAACTGCAGAGCTAATTATAAGGAAGTCGCAGCATAAGCAGTAGTGTGGATTTGTAACCTCATGGGTAAGGATTTCCTAAGCACTTCACCATACCAAAATCACTTGAAAGTCAATGCAGACAGGATGAACACCCATAGATGACTGGGTGAAGAAAATGTGGCATATGAAGCAGGAAGAAAATAGCATGAGCATATGTAAAAAAGCAAAAAGGAAAGCCATTTAGATTAGAGGAAATATAGATGAGAATAGCATGAAAAGTAGTTTTCAGTTATCAGATTTACAAAAGCTAAAATTAATAAAATCAAGTTTTATATATATAAAAAAGATAAAGGACTGGAGAGATGGCTCAGCAGTTAAGACACCTGCCTGCAAAGTCTAGGTTCCCCAGGACCCAGGTAAAGCCAGATGCACAATAACAAAAATGGTTATTGGGGAACTGAACTCAGGTCAACAGGCTCTGCAAACAAGTGTCTTAACTGCTGAGCTATTTCTCCAGCCTCACCTTTATACTTTTTAACCTATCATACTTTAAGGAAGGATTTACTCTGACAAAATTAAGCAAATAAGCTGGGTATGGTGGTGCACGCCTTTAGTCCTAGCACTCGGGAGGCAAAGGTTAGGAGGACTGCTGGGAGTTGAGGCTAGCCTGGAACTACAGAGTGAGTTTCAGGTCAGCCTGGGCTAGAGTGAGACCCTATCCTGAATAAACAAAAACAAGCAAAAAAAGTAACGAATACAATCTCTTAACCATCCAACTTTTACTGTCACACATTATACACAGATAAAAAACACCTGGCCTCTTATAGTTTGTATAGACTCTTTGAAGACAGGAATCTGAAAATAGCTTTTTTGTTTGTTTGTTTGTTTGTTTTTTTGAGGTAGGGTCTCGCTCTAGTCCAGGCTGACCTGGAATTCACTATGTAGTCTCAGGGTGGCCTTGAACTCACAGTGATCCTCCTACCTCTGCCTCCCGAGTGCTGGGATTAAAGGCTTGCACCACCACGCCTGGCTCTAAAAATATCTTAAAAGACAGCTTTGTGACTAAGTTACTACAATGAACTGAACTTGGCATGTAGCTATGTGAGACCTTTGTAATGAAGAGTTTTTCCACAGAGTTCTTTGAAATAGTCTTTTCACAACACTTACACTTTTCTTAACACTTTATAAATCGTATGGCAAGCCAGAAAGGCAAACAAAATGCAGATCTCTGTGGTAATGTGAATATCCCTAACAATTCTTTTTACTGTATTTCTACTTCTTTTAATTTACTATTATAAGACTATTGAGCTTCTCAATGTTTGCCAGCTACAAACTCAAAAAGGTAATAGAATAAGGAACCCTTTCATTCCCACAGAAAGTAATGTTGATACAAAAATACACAAATTCAAGAGGAATTATCCCATTGACCTCATTTTAGTGAGTAAACATAAAAAGTTCTAACCAAGTTTATAACATTTCTATCAACTATATATTCTAATAATTGTAAACGCTTGTGGGAAACTTTCTGTTAACAATAATATGTAGTTTAGCAGTAATCTGAGACAAGATGGGTCAGATGCTCTTAAGTATTATCTATGTCATTAATCTTATCATAGTTTGTGAAGTGTTAACTCCAATGTAAAACATTTTATACCTTGAGGTTTCATAAAAAGCTTTAATCCCAATTTATATATTTTTATTATAGTTAAGTATAATGGAAACTATTAAATGAATAAAGACACATACATGCTTTATCAAGAAGTATTAGCCAGGTTTGGTGGTGCACGCCTTTAATCCCAGCACTGGGGACACAGAGGTAGGAGGATTGGATAAATTCGAGGCCACCCTGAGACTACATAGTGAGTTCCAGGTCAGCATGGGCTAGAGCAAGACTCTACCTTGGGAAACAAAAAAAACAAACAAACAAACAAAAATATATCAGAATGACCTATGTCCACTGATAATCAAAGATGCATTATATTGCTATTTATAAAACTACTCTAGCATTTTGAATTTATTATACATAAAGACCACTGTTTTTACATTTCATAAAATAAGTAGACTTACAACTTCTGCTCAGTGATAAAAATTATATGAATATAATTCAAGAAGGGGAAAATATTAACCAGTCTGCCATAGAATCTCTAATTTTGTCAGGCATGGTGGCACATGCCTTTAGTCTCAGCACTAGGGAGCAGAGGTAGGAGGATTGCTGTTAGTTGGAGGTCACACAGTGAATTCCAGGTCAGCCTGGGCTAGAGCAAGACACTATCTCAAAACAACAGCAACAAAAATAAATAAAAAACAAAAACAAAATAATCTCTAATACAAAGATTTCAAGTCATGGAATTAAAATGAAATAACACCACAGTAATGTTTTAATGTAATGATCTTTGAAAAAAAGAGGGAGTAGCTTTCTGAGATTTCTCAAACCAAATGAATTCATATGTAAATCAGTTAGTTTAAACATAAAATATTTTTTGTAACCGTTACTATACTCTTCAAATAATCTTTTTTTAAAAAATGTCCATTATGAGCCGGGTGTGGTGGCGCACGCCTTTAATCCCAGCACTCGGGAGGCAGAGGTAGGAGGATTGCTGTGAGTTCAAGGCCACCCTGAGACTACATAGTGAATTCCAGGTCAGCCTGGGCTAGAGCGAGACCCTACCTCGAAAAACCAAAAAAAAAAAAAAATGTCCATTATGGATTTGGGTTTAGTGTCTCACATTTTATAATCCCAGCCCTTGGGAAACTGAGGTAGGAGAATTGCCATCAGTTCATGGCCAACCTGGACTACAGAATAAACTCCAGATCAGCCTGAGCTAAAGTGAGCTACCACCTCAAGAACCCAAATTGTTCATTATGCATTTGCTTTTTGAGCAAGAAGAAATAATAATAGCAAAGTGGGAAACTTTCCATTAATAGTAATGTGTAGCTATAAGATGGGTCAGATTCTCTTGAAATGTTATCTATGCCAATCTTTACCACAGTTTGTGAAGTGTAAGCCCCAATTTCTGGATAAGGGAACTGAAGCACAGAGACATTGGAGAAGTGGTTGAGCTGGACTCAAAGGTTTGACCCCAAAGCTCCATGTCCACTTAGTCTTTGTTCCTAAGGAATGTCCAAGAGGCTATTGGCTGTGTAAGGGGAGTGAGGGCAGAGGAGGAACAATGAGCAGCAAGGATATGTATCCTGTGGAGGTCAGGGACTAATGCAGCCTAGTGGACAGACAAGAGCTGTCATCAGTGAAATAAAACCTGAGGCACACAGTGGTTGGTGCTTTAGTCTCCCCAGCACCCCCTGCCAAAGATGATGAGAGACATCTGGGGGCTAGAGAAACTAACCTACTGCTCCACATGGCCAATGTGCACAGCTGGCCAGACCCACGTGTTTCTCAGGAAAACTACCAGTGGATCACAGTCTGAATCCTTGGGTCTGTAGAAACGAAGGACAGTGGGGAGACTAGTTCCTCTTGCAACCAGAACACAGCTCATATTTTGACAATGGTGTTAGTAAACATATGATGGGTAAATCTGACAGCCATCACACACTTATGTGAGGAGTTAATTTATTAGAAAGGACATATTTCAGGCATCTATATTTTATAAATATAAAGTAGCATATAAATTCTAAAAAAATTTCCTCGTATTAAATTTTAGTAAGCTTTTCAGTTGTTCAAAAGATTTATAAATATATTTAATATCTATTTAATTATTTTTATGAAATTTTTACCCCAGGGAATCCCTAAATAACTGCTGATTTCCTACCAGCCAATTATCATGCCCATTCCTTTTCTGTAGAGGAGAGAGCTGAGCTGAGTGCAAGATAAAGAAGCTTCTCACATCACCAGGTGGAAATCCCACCATTCAATCTGAGCAGATTTAAGCACGTGAAGTTCTAAGACACTCTGCTTGGCATTGTAAACATCTGAACCGAAGCAAACATCAGGGTCTTTTCTATGTAAGATTCTTTTGGGAATCACTGTTCAGGGTCAGAGTTTATAAAAATAACATTCTTTTGGCTTATTTATACATAGTGTCTCTATGGGATAAAATCCCACTGACTGGTATCGGTTTCCCACTTCCTTCCATTTGCTGGAGTCATTCTGAAAGTCAGTATGGTTGTGATACAGCCCATGTGGTCTCGCTCACCCTTCAGGGGATCTCCTAATCAACCAACCTACTTAACAATGGCCCCACTCTCCCTCTACTTTTGTCTCTTGGATTTGGAAGTGTACCCATCCAGTCTAATACTTATTTTGAAGTCTAAGTATTCCTTGGATAAAGATTTTAAGAGCCTCTTGCCTGCTTCTGTTTCATGTACAATGTTCCCTTTTGGTTCTAAGTGTGGTAAATCTATGAAGATTCTTCTTTCCATTTCTTTAAATCATCTGACCTTATTTTATTACTGACTTCAGCCAGGTGTAGCAGTGCATGCTTCTAATCTTAGCACTGTGGAGGATGAGATAGGAGGATCCCTGTGAGTTAGAAGCCAGCCTGGGCTACAGAGGGCCAAGTCAGCCTAGGCTAGAGACCCTACTTAAAAAAAAAACAAAAAAAAACAAAAAAAAAACCAAAACAAAACCAAAAGAAGGAAATAATACAATCTTAATCCCTACTACTTTTAAATTTTTAAAAAATATATTTAATTAAAAGGGAAGAAAATATGAATATGGTGTCCTAGGGCCTCTTGCTGCTGTAAACAAACTCTACACACACACACTACTTTGTACTTCTTTTTGTTGTTGTTTTTATTTTTGTTGTTGTTTTTCGAGGTAGGATCTCGCTCTAGTCCAGGCTGACCTGGAATGCACTATGTAGTCTCAGGGTGGCCTTGAATTCACAGCAATCCTCCAACCTCTGCCTCCCGAGTGCTGGGATTAAAGGCATGCGCCACCACACCCGGCTACTTTGTACTTCTGACTTTATGTGGTGCTGGGGAACTGAACCTGGGCCAGCAGGCTTTGCAAATAAGCACCTTTAAACCGCTCCACAGCCCTCTTTTGAATTTTGATTGTAAAGAGATCTGTTACCATTTTAATGTCTCTCTCAACCATTAAAAAAAAACACACCAAAAAAACTGTAAAATTCATACAATGAAAAAATAATTGCCCAGCTTTCTTCAGATTACTGCGTATACTTGAGATCATTCATGTTGGTACTGAAAAAAACTTAGAAGATGCTAATAAGTTCATAATTACTTTTTCTCCCTCTAACTAACATTCACAGCAGAGATAATGGGCCACTCCTGGTGTAGGCCTGTCTCAGGTTCCCAGGGTATGATCCATAGAGCCCTTGTCTTGACAAATGGAGGAAGGAAGAACACGAAAGAGCTCAGTCTACAGTGGGGCCTAGGAATCTGACATGGATCTACAATCCCAGCAGCTAACAACAATGCAAAGAGATAGCTAAGACTCCTCACTCTTAACATGGGCATTTTTCCAACCTAAAACTAAACACTTTATAAGAAGCAATAATGCATAAAAGCTGAGCATACAGACCTTCCTTACTCCATGGGAAGCAATAGTGGATAAAAGCAAAATATAGAGGTCCCTGAACCCACCATCTGTCTGAAATTCTGGGATCAGTCTACATCCCATTCCTTTTCAGATACATGGGAGATTTTGCCCGGTTATAGTCATTCTGTGCCGCAACAGTTGGGAAACACTTCAGGCACACCTGGGTGTCCGTGAAGTCGGAAATGTAAAAACATCTTCCTCTGCAATTCTTCCATTTGGATTTTCTTTTCCACTGTCCACACTGACCCGGGGGTCAGCATCATTTGAGCACATAGCTTTGGACTTATGGCAGCAGTGGCAGGAGCTAATGTTCCCCAAAGATGCTTCACGTGAATGTGACCCTGGAGAACTACAACCGCCTGCTGTGCTTGGGGCCTCAGTTGCTCTGCAAAGGGACCATGTTTGGCCTCCAGAGCAGGGAATGTACTGAGTAAAGAAGGTCAGCAAGAAGACTGCTCACGAATACTCATCATATGCAGCAGTTTTCACCACCTTTTATCCAAGCCCAGTCCTGAAGACAGATGCTCTTGTACATCAGACTTCACTTCTACAGTTTCAGGTGTAGGGCGCCCAAGTCAACCTATCTCTTTTTTTTTTGCTGAAGTATATTTGTTAGATTTAATTCAATCTACATATATAACTTCAATAAACAAGGCTGAGCAGAGAGAGCTGAAGGATTGGCACAGGGGTAGACTGCCTGACAATGTGCATGAAGCATTGGTTCAATCCCCAGCACAGCAGAAAACTGTTTGGCACATGCCTGTAACCCCAGTACTTAGAAGGCAGAGGCAGGAGGATCTGAAGTTTATGGTTATTCTCAGATACAAAGCAAGGACAAGGCCAGCCTGAGCTACATGAGATACTGTTTTGTGGGGTCTTTAAAATCTGAGCATAGAACTTACTCCACAGGATGCATTTCAATAGATGACTAATGATAGTACTGCATCCCATTTATATGGTGTTTATTTCTATGTAACTATACCTGTGGTAAAGTCTAATTTATGAGAAATTAACAATTACTAACAATAAAGTTATGTGATATAATATTTAAAACATCTTACTGTATTATACTGTATTCTCAAACACTGTCTGGCTATAAATAGCTGGAACCACAGGAAGTGAAGCCAAGGAAGGAGGACACTGCATGGCATGCATAAGGGAACACTGTATGCCATGGATGGGGGAGGGAGGCACTGCACTACTTTACATCACACACATAAAGCTTATACCAATGAAGAATCAAGATTTCAAAAAGTTAACTTTTTTTCACAAAAGGACTACTCTAAATTGGGCGTGGTGGTGCACACTTTAATCTCAGCACTTGGGAGGCAAAGGTAGGAGGGTCACCATGAGTTCCAGGCCAGCTTGAAACTACCTAGAAGATTCCAGGTCAGCCAGAAAGAAATGAAAAGAGGAGGAGAGGAGTGAGAGAGGAGAGAGGAGACAGGAGACAGGGGAGAGGAGAGAGGGGGGAGGGGGGATGGGAGAGGGGAAGAAGGAAGGAAGGAAGGAAGGAAGGAAGGAAGGAAGGAAGGAAGGAAGGAAGGAAGGAAGGTAGGCAGGCAGGCAGACTATTTCCCTTTACCAATCCTACTTTTCATAAGACAGGACAAAGAGTGACCAAGGAAGAGACTGATTAAGCAAAGTTGCTGAAGTCATCTGCTGGCCAGGTTTCAGTTTTTATATCATGTTTACAGTTTTATAACTTTTTTTCTACTAAACATGCTGGAAATGTAGATCAGTAAGAGGTCACTTCCTTTTCTCCATCTGAATTTTATTCTTTTTCTTCAGTCTTTTAAAAATGACTTGAACTACCAAGAAAAGGCCTCTGGATCCTCATGGTTGTCCCCTCACTCAACATCCCTCTAAAGGCCTCTGATGTGGCCAGAGCTCTGGCCTTTGTACCATCATCTAGGTTAGGATAGCTACAATTCCTTTTCATGCAGTTGAGCCAAAAAATAAAATAAAATAAAATAAAACTCTTTTCAAGGTCCTCATTGAGTTCCATAGCACCAAATCCAATATTTAATCTTGTCTAAAGTGATCAGCTCTCCAAGCAACCATTTTCTCCATGTGGACTTTTGACACCTAACCCAGCTCCTTCTCTGCCTTTTTTTTTTTTTTTTTTTTGGAGGTAGGATCTCGCTCTAGTCCAGGCTGACCTAGAACTCACTATGTAGTCTCAGGCAGGCCTTGAGCTCACGATCCTCCTACCTCTGCCTCCGAGTGCTGGGATTAAAGGCGTGTACCACCACACCGGCCCTTCTCTATCTTTTTCTGCTTGTGTTTTTCTAATTATCACATGCATTTGCTTGATGGGTGATCTCCCTTAGACATGGGGCTTAATGCACTATCTACACACTAACAATGCTCACATTCACTTCTGCAGCCTGGACTAGGTGATCTCCCTCAGAAATGAGGCTTGACACGCTATCTACACACTGATGATGCCTATAGCCTGGAACAGAAGTCAGGTTCACAGAGCCAACTGGCCACTTGACATCTCTGCCCAGAAAGTCCACAACTGCTGTACACTTATGAGTGGTAAGACCGGCCTTTCTTTCTCCCCTAAATCTTTCCAGCACAGTAAAATCAATCTCTATTCTTTCAGTACTCAGGCCAGATTATGAAGTCTTAGGAAATACATTTTGTTTCATGCATTCTCTCCCAAGCTGTCAAATTCAGTTGGTGCTACCTTCAGGATATCCAGAACCTGACCTGTCTTTATTTCTCCACCATCTCCCAGTCTGACATCATCTCCCCTGAACAAGTTTTATAATCTTCTAGTTTGTTTGTACCTTAGCTGCCCCAGCAGCCATTAACAAGCCTGTTAAAACAGACTTCAAATAATATCACTGTAGGACTCAAAAGTACAATAGTTTCATATCCCACTTAAAAAAAAATCTTCCAGTTCCTCAGTTACTCAAGGAGTTTCTGACGCCAAGCTCAGCAACTGTCTAACCTCACCACCTATCTCTCTCCTTCGTCATGCCACTCCTGCCGTTGGGAGGATGCAGAATGAGGATTGTTCCCACCACACTGTAAACGTATTTTCCCCTAGTCTTTTGTTCTGTTTCACTTGATTCTTTCCTTGAACGTTATTTTTATCAGAGAGGCCACGTCCATGTGCAATATTCTACAGCCCTTCCCCAACTTTCTGATCTGTGGTTATTCTTCGCTTTTCCTTACTATATTCCCTTATTTCTCCTTATTGTCTATGCCTTCTGACAACAATGTAGAATGAAGAGAGAGGGGGCTTTGCTATTCGATGCAGGATATTCAGTGTTGAGGCGAGTGCATGAAGTGAGGAAGAGACTCAATGTCCACTGAAGGAATAAAGAACTGACAGGCAGAGTGATGAGTTACTTTCTGTCCTTATTTTGGAGCAATGCAGTCTCCACAAGAACACCCTGCTGGCAAGTCGGTGCCAATGTCCAGGAGAGCAGCAGACGCTCTCCTCCTCAGGGGGCGTGTAACAGCCACACAGGCCAGCACCGCCCACCGAAGAGCAGCATTCAGGAAGTGAAGGTTGAGGCAGGACATTTTTACAACTTCCCTGGAGGAATTCTAATGTCCCATTCCTGTTAAAACCACGTATCCAAGAAGAGTCTCAAAAGGCATGTGGTAAAATATGCAGTAAAGAGAACATTACACATTTTTTTAAACCACATACCTGACTGGGGACTCAAAAATATGGTTGTTTTTTGTTTCTTTTTGTCTTCATGTAAAAGCACTGCCTAAAAAAACGAAATAGATGGTTTACAACATCAGAAGGAAGAGTGTGGGAAACAGCTCAATCCATGTCCAAGGAGAGCTGAGCTAGGCACTGAGTGGCAGGATTCGGCAAGTTAGTTGAAAGACAGACACAGGAGAATCCACGAAGCTCTAATGTCCCAGGCCTCACAAGCCTCCATACAGCCACACAGCGGAAATGTGAGGGGGTGGGGGTGGCAAGCAACACAGGTTAATCAGGAGGGCCCAGCACCAAGCTGACTTTGGTAAATAAACAGGACAGAGAAGCTCCCTTATCAGTTTTGAGCTGGGTTTACCTGAACAAAAGTACCAGCTGGTCTCAAAGGGGTAGGTGGGAAAGGGGGTCCCGGCACACAATCAGACTTAAACATACCTAGAGAAAGAAAGCAGCACTTTTCTGTTCCTACTTTAAGCTGAAAGCAATAACCTTGTTCTCAAACTTCCTTTTTACTTTATTGTTTTGTTTTGAAGGGGTGTCTCACTAGCCCAAGCTGACATGGAATTTCCTCTCTACCCAGCTGGCCTTGAAATCACTGCAATCCTACTTTAGCCTCCTGAGTTCTCTGATTAAAAGTATACACTACTATGCCCGGCTTTGTTCTCAAACTTTCTAAGATTTTTCAGTGACAACAGAAGCTTCATCAAGGCATTGTATGAAAAAAATAACACACTTAAAACACGAGGGTGTGGCATAATTTTTTAGACTTGAGAAGCTGACTATGTTTTATTATTACTAAAAGGATTTTGTCAAATTCTAGTCTAATGCCTACCTTCTTATCTCACTTTAGATTATGTTGACTGATTCTTTTATGTGCAAATATCACACTGTGAAGTAACCAGGTTTCTAGACCAGAGCTTTTCTTCAGATTTACTAATCCTTTTGCAACCCAGGGATTCCCTTCTCTGATTGGCTGTTGTCCTGTCAGCCTGCCAGAATCATGACTCTTACAATCTTGAGACCCGAGTGGGTAATAACTTTAAAAAAAAAAAAAAAAAACCAACAAAAAACCCTCCAAATAAGGAACATCAACTCTTTGTTCTTGTTGAGACAACAATAATCTGCTTCACACTGGCTGTACACACAAACCTCAAAGCTTTTATCAGGGTACAAAATATAATTTTAGCAAAATTATGTTTAACTTTAAAAACTGGGGCTACTGTCATCATCAGACTTAATAAGGCTATTTTTAAGGAAAGATTTTCTGTAGCTGTATTTTAATTGTACTTAAAGTAGTGCCTAACTGACAGTAAGTATTCAATGAATGTTAATAAATATCAATTTCTTGAAATCACATTTTCCTTTTATAAAACAAAATCACAGCAAATGTTAGGGCAAAATTCTTGAGTTCTAAGATTAATAATTTAGGCCAGGTGATTTAGTTAGTCAAAGTGGTATAAATATTTCAGCTTCATGTAGAAGCAGATAAAAATGCTTAATTTCACAAAATAGCCTTGGTATTCATGACTTAGAAGTGCTTGATAATACCTACACATAATGGGAGGAAAAGATAATGACACTGAAACAAAACAGACTAATTGAGAGGAGGAAGAGATATGAGGGAGGGTGGGGAGAGAATCACAATGGATTTTTATGGTCAATAATTATGGAAACTATTAATAAAAAGTTTTTTTTAATGTTTCTTTCCATATAAGTTTTTTGTTGTTGTTTTTTAAAAGATGAGGCAGGTGTGATAGCCTTTATCTATAATCCCAGAACCTGGGAGGCTAGGCTGAGTAGGACTGTGAGTTTGAAGCCACCTTGGGCTACAGAGTGAGTCTGTGTCTCAAAAAAAAAAAAAAGCAAAACAAAAAACCACTAAAATATGGAAGATCTAAAAGCTTTCTGTCTTAAAAATTAAAATAATCTGCATGCATAACTGAATATAATAAATGGAAGAGGTATTAGGGCTCCAATTTTTTGGTAATTGTTAAGGCAGCCCTTACTCTTTTAAATATTGTTCAAAAACATAAACACAAACACTAAAGGATAGAAACAGGGGTAATAAAAATTTCTTGTCTATGTTTATCAAATCTTCCCTGCTGTCAACAGGCCTACTCTATGTCCAAAGTGAGTATATATAAACTGCCTTGTAAACCCTATTTTACTAAACACACTCAAGGTACCCCTAATAGTCTTAATAATGTATTAAAAAGTTGCTCACCATAGACATTTAACACATTCAGTAAAAATGACCGACTCATTTGTGGGTGAGGCTGGTTTGTTGCTTGGTGGAGACAGGACTGTGCTATGCTGCCCAGGCTGGTCTCCATCTCCTGGCATCAAGTGCTCCTCTTTACCTTTGCCCCCCAACTTGCTGGGACTACAGATGTACAACACTGCACCCAGGTAAGAGTTGTAGGTGACTATGAATTGTGCAATGGCAACAGATTTTTTTTCCCTCATCCTAAAAAATGATCACAATCATTGATAGAAAATTATTTAAATGATAAGATCTAAGAATAAAGTCTTCCAAAACATCCCTCTGCAGTTACAATCATTGCAAACTGTACAGAATATTTCCTTCTTTTCTCTTTTCTACTCGCCTGCTTGGGAGTACGAATGGCTCTCCTACACACAGTGTGGAGTCCTGAGGTAGACGTGGCACTGCCTTCCCTAGTCACTAGGTAGTCTTGTCTTCTGAAGTGCACACACTTAGCAGCAGTGCTGTAGTTGCACTTGCTTCCTGGTTAGCAAGACTATATGTGCAGGTCTGGGGGACAAGACTTTCTTTCAATTCCTTCATAATCCTAGACTTTCATAGGCCTAAGAAAACCCAGTTAAGACGTACAGAGGATCACAAATAAAGATGTGTGCAGGGGGTTGATTTCAATTCCTCAAGACACAATCTTCTTTGAGTAAATATATTTCTTAAAGAAACATATAAAATAGGAAAGAACTCTAAAAAGATTTCCCCTGAGATGTTAGTGTAAGCAACACCGTGTCTGGATAGGCATCCATACCTGGAGAGCCTTTAAACTGTGGGCATTCCTTTTTAATGTGTCCTTCTCTTCCACAGATGAAACAACGTTTCTCTCTTAAGTCTCTATCATCCTGCCTCTTCCATTTTTCCACAGGGGTCCTGAGAATCTTCTCTGCCCCCAGGTTGACAGCTGCCCTCACTGGCCTGGCTCGCACAGCTGCACACTGCAAGGGTGTATCTTCTTTTGTTGATACCTCCCTTTCTGTGAACTTGTTTTGAATTTCTTTGTCTTCTTTGCTTCTTTTTTCCTTGTTCTCAGGGTATCTTTGGTTTAGGGTATCTTCCTGATCTCGTCTTCGCCTCACTCTGTTGAAAATAGAATACCCTTAGGAAAAAGGTCTAAACAGAAACTTAACAAAATATCAAATACATCTGTGTTTAGAGACAGTTTGCAACAGGAAGTATCAGAAGGTAAACCAGTAATTTTAACATGTAAACCACCTTCTCTACTAAGAAGCTGTCACCCCTCAGTATCCACAATCCAGGATCCTCTGTGGAAACTCCACTTCACAGATGCTCAGGTTCTGTACATCCACCTGTATGCTTAATAACTCTGATAGTTGTTATGTTATACTGTGCAGGGAATAACAAGGCAATCAAGTCTGTTTATGTTCAACATAGACACAATATTTATTTTCTAAGTATTTTTATCTGCATTTGGTTGAATCTCTGAATTCGAAATCTCTCCCATTTCCAAGACCATTCTAGTGCTAAAACTCAAAGCTCACATCTAGTAGAGCTCTAGCTCAATGCCAGCCTCCTCATTGCTGTGATGAAACTAACATAATGCATGGGGTGATTAGCATTTTTTTTACTAGGCAGTAGAAATCTGAGATAGAAAACTTTAATTTCACAATGAAAATTATGATACTGGCTAGAAGATTTATCTTCCTAAAATGCCAAAATCAATTTTCACTCTTATTTTTCTTTGTTGATACAGCATCTCATGTAGCCCAGGTGGCCCTTGAACTCCTGATCCCCCTGCCTCAGCCTCCCAAGTGCTGAAATTTCAGATGTATGTCACCGTAAGAGTGAGAGCTTTTCTGAGTAGAGTGGTACTTATGACCTGCATAATAGGAGGAAAAAATGATGACTTCAAAAAGAAGACTAATCGGAAAGAAGGGATTCAGAGGAAGAGGATGATCATAGTCTGTTCTCCAAATTTATGGAAGTTGTCAATAGAAAGATTAAAAAAAAAGATAATTTCTGTCCTTTGAGCTATGCATGGTCACTATTAGTTAATAAAGAAGTACTAAAAAAAGAACTGATTCTAGATGGTGACTTATTTTGACAAACTTATTTTTGAATAAGAACAGTACTGTCTAGTTAAAAAACACTATCTCTATCACCCAAGACAACAATATGCCCAAAACAAGCAATAAAAAATATCTCCCTTGACTCCAACTAGCACAATCAGAAGAAAGCATGGTGCTCATACCAAGTAATAATGGCATTTTTGGGTTTTGTTGAGGTCGGTTCCCACACTGACCTTGAACTCATAACGATCTTTCTACTTCTGCCTCCTGAGTGCTGGGATGAAAGGTGTGTGCCATCACACCTGGCTACTTAAAGATTAGAT
Organism: Zapus hudsonius; assembly: GCA_004024765.1. NCBI lineage: Eukaryota > Metazoa > Chordata > Mammalia > Rodentia > Dipodidae > Zapus > Zapus hudsonius. Next base: position 56,067 of record PVHP010002044.1, on the reverse strand, counting down.
GTTAAGCCAAAAGTTAAGTAAATGTTGAGTATAAATCTCATCAACTACAATCCATTGTTATACTTTAAGAACTGTATAAGGGATTCAGGAGGAACATATCTTAGTTCAATGGCTGAAATGATTCTGAAGTTCTCACTGCTCTGGAAAGGAGGAATTTTAGTGTCCTCCTTTCTTCTTCTGTCCTTGTCGGAAGGGCTCATTATAAACAAGAGCCATGAATAAAATCAGGAAAAAGGATCAGGCCCAGAAGACTGTACCTGTGCACATGCGTCAGCCCTCATCACTGAATCTAGACCCATTTTCATGACTTGACTTCTATTAAAATTTAAAAATAAAAATTTATCAGAAAACTGCTGGATCTCATACAAGTTTATGTTCTATGTTCTCTGGAATAGTAGAACCACATATACAAACTAGGACAAGAAAATTAAAAACAAAACTACCTTTTGAGCCCCTTTTGAACATTTGCTTACTTTCTCCTCATGGGACAGTCCTTCATGAAGTGTCCAATTTTCCCACATATTCGGCAACATCTGTCATTTGGTGCCAGTTCTCCTTCAGTTAGTACATCTGGATCAAAGAAGTATCCCTAGAAGAAAATAATGATATAAGAAACTTTGGACTATTAATGAGAGAGCAAAGCATACAACTAAGCGGCGTTTAGAATTGTTTCACATCTTAATGTCAGTAACTCCATTTTAACAGTTTATAATGCTTTTTCCAAATAAAATGCAAACCATTAAGAGGTATCATTCAAGACAGGGTGAAGCAGAGCACTCTTCTACACCCCCAGCCGTAGCTTTAGCATGACATGGGAGGAGCTAAGTACAAGTACAAGGGCTTCGTGAAACAAAAAGACTTCAACTCTAATGAACCGAGGAATGTGATTTGCACTGTACAAACAATGTACTAAAGAAAAGTAAAAAGCCACATGATAGAGGTGCTACAATGTTTTATTGTGGCTTCTGAATAAAGAAATAACAGAAAGGAAGATGGTGGTCCAGATTCTAGCCTCTTTGCCACTAAAAAAAGGTGGGAAGGGGCATGCTAGAAATGTAGAACCCACAACTACTCAATTGAAACACCCATTTTAACAAAATCCCTGGGTGGTTTCTTTGAACAAGTTTGAGAAGCAGTAGTGTAGACAATCTCCAGAATCCAGCAGAAACCAGGCAATATCCTAACGGTAGCCGTAGAGTCGTGTGCTTAAAATTCATGGAGTTAAGGTTGATCTTTATTGAGAAAAGGAGGGAAATGGGAAGCTGGTCAGAAGACACCAGGTTTTGGATGGACAGAATCACATCTACTGCAGAGTGCTGGGACTATAGTCAGTAACAATGTTTCCAAATAACTATAAAAGAAAATCTCAAATGCCTTACTACAAAAAGGACACATGATGCCACAGATAAGTTAATTAGCTTAATTTATCCATTCCACATTGTCTGCATATCAGGTACACAAAACATGTTTAAATTAGTTATCTTAACAAATGCTTTCTGATATTTCTAATAGATACTTACCATTTTTGAGGGGTAGTCTTTTGGAAATCCTTTGACTGGAATTCCAAAAACTCTTCTACCATTGATAAAAGCTTTCATTATAAAATTTGTCACTATAAAGAAAAAAGTAAGAATTCAATTAAATAGGTTAAAAGAAAAAGATTGCACTGAAGTTTACAAACAAAGTAACTTACTTTTCCTTGATAATCCAGCTCCAAGATTATGATTCAAATCAAAGGGGTCTAAGTAAAGAAAATTAAAAAGAAAAAATAAGATAATCATATAGGCATGAGATATCCAACATCCATAAAACAAGAAGTATCATTGCCGGGCGTGGTGGCGCACGCCTTTAATCCCAGCACTCGGGAGGCAGAGGTAGGAGGATCACCATAAGTTCAAGGCCACCCTGAGACTACAGAATGAATTCCAGGTCAGCCTGGACTAGAGCGAGACCCTAAAACAGGGGTAAGAGGCCCTTGTGTACCCATATACTCTCTCCTCGCTCTCTTTTTCTGAGGTAGAGTCTCTGTTTTAGTCCAGGCTGACCTGGAATTCACGATGTAGTCTCAGGATGGCTTCGAACTCACAGTGATGCTTCTACCTCTGCCTCTCAAATGCTGGGATTAAAGGCATGTACCACCAGCCTGGCGCTCTCTCTCTCTCTCTCTCTTTAAATAATAAGTTTTAAAGATTAAAACCTAATTATTATATTAAATATCTTTGTGAGCAGAGAGAGAGAACGAGAAAAAGAGAGGGAGACAGGGTATGGGCAAACCAGGGTCTCTTGCTGTTATGAATTAACTTCAGACACATGTACCACCGTTGTGTATTGGGATTTATGTGGGGACTGGGGAATTGAGCATGGTTACAAACAAGCACCTTGAACTCCTCAGCCCCAACTCTATTGTACTTTTTGTTGTTTCTGAGATAGGATCTCACACTACAGCCTAGGCTTACCTCAAACTCACAGCAATTCTCCTGTCTCAGCCTCTCAGTGCTAAGATTACAGATGTGGGTCCCCACACCTTGGATTCTGTTTTTGACAAGAAATTCTAAAAAGTTAAGTCCGTATCTACACCAGGGTGCTGTGAACTTGATCTTACAAATATTTACAGCACAGGATTTTAACACTGTAACATTAGTAATGAAATCAGCATGGCTTAAATTAATATCATCTAGGTGATGTATTTTAAAAATAAAATGAAGGGCTGAGATGTGACTCAGTACCTTCCTAGCATGCACGCAGCTTGATCTCTAACACTATATGAACTGGACCTGGTGATTCCAGCACTTGGGAGACAGAGGCAGGAGGATCAGAAGCTCAAGGTCATTCTCAGCTATAGAGTCAGCCTGGACTACAAGAAGTCCAATCTTCAACCAACCAACCAAACAAACAAAACAAACCAATCAACCAACCAACCCACCCAGGTGTCAATGTGTCTCATTCCTATAATCCCTCAACTCAGGAGGCTGAGTGAGGTAGGAGGATCACTACACACTCAAGGTCAGCTGGGGCTACAGAGTGAATTTCAGGTCGGCCTGGGCTAGAGAGAGACTTTGCTTCAAAAAAAAAAAAATCTGTAAATGATCAACAAAATATTTCCTCAAGGGCTGGAGAGATTGTTCAGCGGTTAAGGCACTTGCCTCCAGTGCCTAAGGCCCCTGGTTCAATTCCCCAGGACCCACATAAGCCAGACCCACAAGGTGGTGGCCCTGGTGTCTCTGTCTCTCTGTCTCTCTCTCTCTCTGACTGAAAATGAATAAAAATATTTCCTCAGCCATTTCTCAGCTCATCCAAAAGCACTGAAACCCAATTTTGTCTTTATAGGCATGGGCCACAATGCCCAGATAGAAAAGGCTTTTCCTTTTAGTCAAAATAAATGTCAACACTGATATATAGTCACTTCTTGGCAAAAAGAGGTCCTAAAACCTAATTCCTAGTGGCCCTTTTCAACTACTAGATAGAAAAGCCCCTATCTTAAGTTGCCTTATTCTCCAGTATGTGTCCAGCAACAATAGAAAGTTTGTCTTGAACAAGACTTCTGGACTTATGAGAGGCACCTGAAGACATGTGTGCTTAAGAAGAAATCTTTACACTGGAAACAAGTCAGACTGGTGGAAACAACAGCAGGGCTGCTATATTCAAGAGCAGTGCTAGGAGGAAGAACAACGCACTCACACCTCAAATTCTCTACTTAACTTCCTAGCAAGCAGCTCTGAGGATTGAGCCCACAGCTTTGCACATGTTAGGCAAACAACTTAACTTTGATTTTATTTGTACCTTCAATAACAATGTATTTTGAAGTCCACTGTTTCTTAAAAGTTGTAAGTAGACTCTTTCTCCTGATGCTAATAACATGTTCTTTAAAATCAAATTCCTCCGTGTAGAAACGAAGAAGTCCCAACCATAGCTGCCCAACAGATTCTGTATTTTTTCCATATTCTGACCAATAGGTAGGCTAGAACGAGAAGGGAACAAGGGGTATCATAAATTGTTAACAGCAATCTTCATTTTTATCTCCGGTAGATTTTTAGTTGTTCCTAGTCAAGTAGAGCTTACGTACTTCAAATGAAAGGACAGAACTTTTCTTTCACATTTTCAAACACCATCCTATGACTGGAAGATGGAACAATGACAGATCTCGGAACATGTGGTGGTCGAAACTTGGAATCAACTTGAAGAGCATTTGTAATGCCCGTTACTAGTCATAATGAAAGTCTTTACAAGTTCTTGGTACAAAACCTCAGGATAAATAGTTACATAACCATTTAGAGTTAGTAGGCACTAAAGAAATACTGGATATAATTTCTATATAAAGCCACCTGGCTCGATAAATACTAATTGAAGGGAAAAGCTATAGATGCTAGTTTTGACTACCAAAATGTAATAAGCAATAACATGGCTGTGATCTATATACTACAGCAAAGTATAACCAAGTTTTAGTCAGGGATGTAGGAAAATCTTTACTTTTAAGATACATACCAGTTCATCTATTTGATCAAAAAAATAAATATTCCAGCCATCAACAAATATTTCAGGTTTCTTTTCACCTTTGTATATCTGAAATTAATTTTAAACTATTAGTATGGATTGAAACAATACATCGATATAAAAACTTAGAGGACAATAGTTAAAACTTGAAGTACAAAATTTTAGAGAAGAAAGTGGGCTCAGAGGTCACTGAGCTTTACAGATTGAAACTATGATTTTTCATGAATACCTCTTGAAGGACAGGAATGACGGGGGGGTTCCTCTGCTGTAGGAAGTAGAGCACCATCAGAGTGTATGCATATGATGACAAGCTGCCTCGAGATGCATCGCCAATGTCACACATCTGCAAGGAAGACAACACAAGAGACCTCAAGGGCTTGATGCTGAATGTGCAGGCATCCTGTTGTTACTAGCAGTAAGGTGCTTACTTATATATGTACAACATAAAAATCACAGTTTCAAAGGGTAAAATATGTCAACAAGCCCAAATCAAAGGGGACTTAATAAAGTAGTAGAGACTGTTAGCCAGAAACAAGTTTGTCATGTAAAATTTTAGGCAACAAAATGTTAGCTCGTGTATAGGGCTTCCAAAAAAGTAACATCAAGCATTGGCATGGCTATGGTTCATAAAATAAAACATATTTGTTTTCAAAAGGTTTGAAAACACAAAGAAATTTCCTAATAAAGCACAGTGCACTGACCTTTGTAAATACTTTCATAGTATAGCACAAGTACTTCACTCTGGGATCAATGGCTGAGTAAGCAGCTAAAAGCCTTGTGTTATGAAGGGCCTGTTTAAAGAGAAATTATAAGGCTATTAGTAAGATGAAAAAAAAAAAAAAAAGAAAAGAAAAAGAAGCCAGAATAACCTGGAAATGTTTACATTATGATGGTTTTAGAAAAAGGATATTTAGATTGAGATTAATCTTTTCTTTCCAAGATAAGTTTTAATAATGAAGAATATATGTAACAACTGAATGTGTGACTTCTATTAGTGTCCTTTGCTTAAACATCTAGATAATAAGAGATCTTAAAACATGCTTGGTATGCTGGTACTTGAGAAATGCAGACAGAGTATCAGGAGTTCCAGTGACTTTCAGGTCAGCCTGAGATCATTACATGAAACCCTATCTCAAAAAACAAAAGAATTGTTGTTCTCCAGCCGCTCTCATAGCCCTTTCCAGCACTACAAGGGCTAGCCAGGAGGGAACTGGATTCCCTCTCAGTTTCAGCATGATCACTTGAAGTCCTGTGGCTGCAGGCTGTGGTGTCTTCATCAACACCTTGCAAGTTACAAAGTATTTTGGCAATGGCCTGTCCTGCCAGTTATAACAACAACCAGCCGAGCAAGAAGTATAAACTTGTGCAATAGTGGGACACAGCTGATGCAGGTAACCAACTGCTCACAGATTGAATATGAGACCCGTTCAGTGGGGGAGAACTCATATCTAGCTCTGGAAACCAAGCCAGATTTCCCTAGAACAGGAAAACAATAGGCTCCAGAGACAACCTCCACTGCTCTTTAAGAAAAGTGTATATACATATCAACAATATATCTTTCAAATAATTAGGCTTGTCCCCTTTTATTCAAACTATTTCCACTTTTGGAGAATCTGTTCTGTCTTACAGATGGAGAATACTGGGGAGAACGGGCTACATCAACACTTAAAAAAGAGAGTGCCTGCAACTGTCTACACCAGATGCCTCACCTCCACCTCATCTGCTCTAGTCCCAGACATCATTACAGAGGAAGTAGTGACATGAATTCACACTGCTCTCATGGCTAGCCTGTGGTTATCAAACCATATTACAGAGATCCAGAGTCTACAGAGAATTCAACACTAAGTCGCTATCTTACCCTCCAAGGCTCACAGATCACTGTGGAAGAGGGGAGCAGAAAGATTGTTAAGGGCCTCGGGGAAGGTGGGAATAGCCTGAGACACTGTGTTTCCCCCATCCCTGCAGAGAATGAGGCCTCTAAGTCCCCCCAATAAATATCAATAAACCCACCACAGAAGACCCTCAGCAGAATTGGCTTGGAGGAGAAGGGGTCTATGTGCACAACCTTTTAAAAAGTAATAAATTAAATTTAAAAAAAAAAAAGAATGTAAGAGTCAAAGGAAGATAGGACTGCTTACAATGCAGTCTTCCAGACATAAAATGACTTTGATATTCATGACCTCAAAGTGCCTTCATAATAGGAGGAAAAAAAGGATGACATCAAAACAGAACAGAGACTAACTGGAAGGAAGGGATTCAAAGGAAGGTGAGTTTTGGACAGGGAAAATGGGGGGGGGGTGATTATGGTTTAATTTCCATCTTATGAAATTTGTCAATAAAATTTTTTTAAAAAATAAAGAACCAAATCAGTTCCCTTTAAGGAGATGTAGCATTCTCCCTTTCCCCATTGCATCATCTTAGGCCCCATAAAACCCTGAAGTCAACCAAGAGCAAAACTGTAACACTGGATTATAAAGTGCCCATACATTAAGTATGTTCATGTCTCCAAAGACATATTCTCACCCACAAAATTAAGTTCAAGCCAAACAAAAAGCTTGTTGCTCTGACCTAATTTTACACACACACACACACACACACACACACACACACACACACACACACACAAACACACACACACCCATCATACACTCAAAAGTTAAATAAAAAGAAAAAAGAAAAAGCCTGAAGAACCAGGTGTGATGGTGCATGCCTGTAATCCCTGCACACAGCTACATAATAAGCCTTAACTACATGAGAATGAGACAGATAAAGAAAGGCCTGAAGAAAATCCCATAGCTGAGAATAAATGACACAAGCCTTTTAACCAAGAGTTCAGGAGGCAGAAAGTATCTCCACAAGTTCAAAGTCAGTCTAGTCTACATAGCAAGTTCTAGGCCAGCCAAAGGCTATATAATGAGATCCTATCTCAACAACAACAACAACAAAGTCAGGGGAAGAAGGAAAGAAAAAGAAAATCATATCTATGTGAGCTGGGGTGTTAGCATGTATCTGTAATCTCAGCACTTGGGAGACTGAAGCAGGAGATTCACTGCATAGCAAATCCCAGGCCAGCTAGCACAAAACAAAACCACACAAAATCTTACCAGTGTGTTATACAAGCTGATATCCACTTCTAGACCACTTCTTAAATGGAAGAACTTCACAATTGGCACTTTTGCTGTTGTAATGGGTAAGATGTTTCTCAAACCTATGTTGGGAAACAAGACAAGAGTGATTAAATGCTGCAGCTGGGGATGAAAACTGCTCTAATGCTAATGTTCCAACATAAAATAAAGGAATGTAACTCTGGCTGTGTCACTATTTCTATGACTATTCAAAGAGTTCTGTTATTAAATATCTAAGTTTAAATACATTGATATTGGCCCACACTTTTAGTCCCAGCACTCGGGAGGCAGAGGTAGGAGGATCGATGAGAGTTCAAGGTCAGCCTGGGCTGGAGAGACACCCTGCCTCTGAAAAAAAAAAAAAAAGAACCAGCAAATAAATAAACAAATGAACAAATAATAAAAAAGGGAGGAGGGCTGGAGAGATGGCTCAGCAGTTAAGGTGCTTGTTTGCTAAGCCTGACAGCCTGGGTTCAGTTCCCCAGTACCCAAGTAAAGCCAGATGTACAATATGGCGATGTGGCCAGAGTTCCTTTACAGCAGCTAGAGGCCCTGACACATGTATTCTATTTCTTTCTCTCTCTCTCTCTCTCTTTGCAAACAAATAAATAAATACTAGTAATACATTGATATTTGCATCGAAAGAACCACAAAGGTGGCCACCATCCTCTAGAACCTTTGAAACACAAGAGCGTGCATGTGTGTGCGCGTGAGTGAATGTATGCATTTTGATTAGTTTGATAGACACCCAAACAGAGGACCTCCTACAGAGTCTGGACATGTAAGTCCCACCTTTTCTCTCCACCTGGTGTAATTAATTAGGAGGCAAACTGATGAGGCAATCACCTGAATTTCTGACACAAAAATTACCAAAGAGCTATAAAACAAAGAAATCTAAATACAAGAGACAGAAATTGCCTGAGCTAGGCTTTGTAAAAGAAGAACATTCAAAAACAGTGGCAGGCAAAGATAGGAGTGCATGAAAGGTCTTGTAGGCTGTAAAATAGGCTTGAGGGAAATGAAAATAAGTAATAAAATAGAGGAAATGGGGAGGATTCAGAAGCTGTATGTCCAGTAAAGCATTGTCCTTGGAAAATGAAGAGAAGCCAATGACCTGGAAGAAATAATGGAGAATCACTGAGCACAAGGGACAGACTGAAGGCAGGGTGATAACGGGAGGGGACAATGCATGATGGAAGGGGACCATGATCAAAACACTTGATGTACATAGAGAAAAGTTGACAATAAAAAAGCTAAAATAGCTGGGCGTGGTGGTGCACACCTTTAACCCCAGAACTTGGGAGGCAGAGGTAGGAGAATTGCTATGAGTTTGAGGCCACCCTGAGACTAGTGAATTTCAGGTCAGCCTAGGCTAAAGTGAGACCAAAAAAAAGTGAAAACAAACAAAACGACTGGGCCAGAACTATCCTGGGTGCTTAGGGATGCAGATGAAGCAAGGTACACTTGAGATGACCTATGCATAAATGAAAGGAAGGCTGCTAACAACTCCTGAGTATCTAATATGTGACAAGAGGGTTCTTCACAAACACTGCTGTTTAAGACCTTTTACAGATGAGGAAACAGAGAGAGACCTGGAGAAATCCACTTAGTAATATGAAGCTGGGATGGGAGATACAGTTCAGCAGCTAAGGCACTTGCTTGCAAAGCCTGATGGGTTCAATTCCTCAGTACCCAGGGAAAGCCAAGATGACCAAGGTGGTGGTACATGCACCTGGAGTTTGTCTGCAGTGGCAGGAGGTCCTGGCAAGCCCAAACTCACTCTATTTGTCTCTCTAAATAAAAATAAATAAATAGGAATATGAAATTAGAAAACTGGAGCTGTGATTTACACTGAAGCAGGAATGGCCCAAAACTTGCACTGAGCTGAGTCTAGGTCAGGCTCCATGATCATTTCACCCATCCTGGTGATTCCAGGGAGGCCACACTGACAATGTAGAAAGGACGATCAGGTGCCTGGCAGTGCTTGCAGAAGTGAGGCAGCAAAAGTGCAGATGACTTCACTCTAAGATATCAGCTTGAGTTTCTTCTGAGCATTAAGTGATGTCAGGACAGCAGATACATAGTGGCCACATGATACAGCTCAGGAATAGCATATGCAAGGGACAAAAAAAAAAAGAATCTCAGGAAAACACAGTGCAAACATATAATGGAAGACAGGGGGATTTTAGCTCAGCAGTGGGGACAGAGGGTAAGAAAAAACATATTTACAATACACTGGGGCCTGCACTGCATTGCTTTTTTGTTGTTGTTAGACAGTTTCATGCAGTCCAGACTGGCCTTAACTTTGATATGTAGCCAAGGGTGACCTGGAATTTCTGATGCTCCTGCCTCCACTTAGAAATGCTGGATTACAGGCATGGACCACCACACTCAGCTAGAATGCGACTTTTCTCAAACTTAGACGCCAGTGCTATTATTCCCACTGTAACCGAGCTGAGTGTTGTGGGATCCATCACACAGCCAGCTCGTGGGGAGCCACCATCTAAAACTAGAGTCTTGGCTCCTTCCATAGCCTCCAACTCCTTAGCTGTATTTCCTTCTAAATGAATATTTTCATCCCTCCACCTCCATGTTGCATGACAGATCAGGATGAAAACTTGTAAGTCTATCTTCTGAGATCTATTTGGAGCACACTGCTCTGGCTCCAATTCCAAATGTTTCTTGTTTGGTCTCCAATCTTTTTTGTTTTATTTTTGTTTTTTTGAAGAAGGGTCTTGTTCTAGCAGAGGATGACCTGGAATTCACTCTGTAGTCTCAGAGTGGCCTGGAACTCACAGTGATCCTCCTACCTGTGTATCCTAAGTGCTAAAAACGAAGGTGTGGTCCACCACACCTGGCCTGGTCTCCAATCTTAATTTTGAAATTAAGGCTTTTACCAAATTTACTCATCTTCCAAATGGTTCTTGGAATGAATTCTGCCAACTCTTGGTATTAGCCTCAGTCTCTGGTTTCTGTCTTGTGTACACATAATCAATCTCTCTCTCTCTGGCTTTCAATGAAAAAATAAAATATCTTGGGCCTAGGAAGATGATTTGGTGGATAAAGCACTTGCCACACAAGCATGATCCCTGAAACCTATGTAAAGCTGGCTACAGTAGTATGGATCTGTAATCAGTGTTCCTATTGTTAAAATGAAAGAAACAGTAGGAGAATTCCCAGAAGCTTGATGGGATTCTAGCCTGGCATATGCAACAGAAAACAAAGAAACTCCTCATGAAACAAGATGGGAAAGATTTGACACTCAAGGTTGTTTTCTGACCTCCATACACATATACTGTGGCACAAAAACTTGCCTTCCCTCCAAGATAAAAACAGACTGTTTACATCTTCAATCAATTCTGTCTAATAACCTCATGTCTAAGTGTGGTAGTTTGAATGTATGCCTCTCATCGTCTCAGGTGTTAAAACTAAATTTGTAATTTGGATCTCCAGCCACCTGTAGGAGGTATCACAGGGGTGGATCCTGGAGTCCAGCCCTAATGTGTCACTGAGGGCAGATTGGAATTCCAGCTCAAAGGTGTAAGAAATCAGGTTTGAGCTCTAGGAGTCCTGCTTGCTGCTGGTTTGTACTTGCTGGCTGGTAGTGGTTTCCCTCTCTGCTTGGATCTGTGAATGGGAGCCAGCTTTTTCCTCCATTGATGGAACTTCCCCTGGATCTGTAAGCTTGAAATAAATTCCTTCCTCTCATAAACACTGTCTGGTTGGAGGCTCATCCCAGCAACCTGAAACTTACTACAACACTAGGCTACTGACTCATAGTGATAGCTTCATAGCAAATCAGACACTTCAAAATAGGCCTTATTTACTACCTATAGGAACCTAATCTAAAAATTTTCCCATTGAGTATCATCAATCTTTTTACTAGCCCTCTGGCTAAGGTCCTTCAGGCCTGTCACTTAGATTACACCTCCCCTAAAAAAAGATTGCAGTAACTGTGTAAAAAGCTAATGCTTGGGGGCTTAAGAGATGGCTCAGCGGTTAAGGTACTTGCCTCCAGTGCCTAAGGCCCAGGGTTCAATTCCCCAGTACCCACATAGTACCCACATAAGCCAGACCCACAAGGTGGTGGCCTTGGTGCTCTCTTTCTCTCTCTCTCTCTCTCTCTCTCTCTCTGCTTGAAAATGAATAAATAAAATATTCAAAAAAAAAAACAAAAACAAAAACAAAAAAAAACAAAAAAGCTAATGCTTGGGGGGATGGGGCACTGGAGAGATGGCTCAGAAGTTAAGGAGTTTGCCTCCAGAGCCTAAGGACCAGGTTCAACTTCCCAGGACCCACGTAAGACCGATGCACAAAGTGGTTCATGCATCTGGAGTTCATTTGCAGCGGCTAGAGGCCCTGGCGTTGTGCCCATATTCTCTCTCTCTCTCAGCCTATGAATAAATAAATAAAATATTAAAAAAAGAAAAGTAGGGCTGGAGAGATGGCTCAGCGGTTAAGGCACTTGCCTCCAGTGCCTAAGGCCCCGGGTTCAATTCCCCAGGACCCACATAAGCCAGACCCACAAGGTGGTGGCCCTGGTGCGCGCTCTCTCTCTCTCTCTCTCTCTCTCTCTCTCTCTCTCTCTCTCTCTCTCTCTCTCTGCTTGAAAATGAATAAATAAAATATTTTTAAAAAGTAGACATATTAAAAAAAAAGGCTGGAGAGATGAGAGATGGCTTAGTGGTTAATGTGTTTGCCTGCAAAGCAGAAAGAGCCGAGTTCAATTCCCCAGGACCCACATAAAGCCATATGGACAAGGTGGCACATGTACCTGGAGTTTGTTTACAGTGGCTGGAAGCCCTGGCGTGCCTATTCTCTCTCTGCCTCTCTCTCTCACACACACACTCACTCTCTCAAATTCAGAAGAAAATAAAAGCTAATGTTTTGCTTTTGCTGGGTATTTCCCTTCCTAAAAAAAAAAAAATCAGTGGTTTTCAAATATCTACAGACTTGACTTGAATGTCTCCTATCAAAGGTGCTATCTTCTTTGTCACCACAAACATGGCATGGTCATTCTCAGTTCACATCCATGCACACTTAGGAGCAGCTTCTCACTGCATCCTCCTCAAGCTGTATTCACCACCATGAGCAGGGTTCCTGAACCTCCCCTAACTCACTTCCTTCTCATAATGTTCTACAGGGTCTCTTACTGAACCGGCAAGATGTACAGGCCAATGAGCCGGTGACCCTGAGCCTGCAACCACAATGTTGGGATCCAGGCGTACAACACCATACCTGCCATTGACATGGGTTCTAAGAACATGAACTCAGGTCCTCTGGTTTATGTAGCAAGTCCTTTACCCACTGAGTCCCCAGACCTTGTAATGATTTTCTGTTTATGTGTGTGTGATGTTTGGATTCCCGTATGTAGATGCACACACCCATGCAATGCGTGTAAAAGCCAGAAGAAAACATCAAGTGTCCTCTTCTACTACTCTTCCAGTTTATTTCTTGGGACGGAGCCCCTTACTGAGTCTGGAAGTGCTGTTTTGTGGTTAGACTGGCTGAGCAGTGAACCTCAGAAATTGTGTCTCCACCCCACTCAGGACTGGGTTTACGTGAGTAATGGGATTGAAGTCAGGTACTCATGTTTGCACAGCAAGCCTCTTATTCACTGAACCATCTTCCCAACCCCACATAACACTTAAATGACACTAAAGTAGCAAATGTTCTATAACTGAGTCACCATATTTCCTCATTGGCATTAGTAAAGTCTAAGTGTGCAAAACACTAAAATAACAGACAAAAATACTTTTTAGAAGTTTGTAGAGGTACCTGAATGTTTTCTGAGGACTCTTGCCAGTTCTTCAATAGTTCTTACACAATCCAACCCCTGCAATGAAGAAGGCACAACAATGGAATCCAAACCAGAAGACAGCTGAGTCTGGTGGTGCAAGCCTGTACTCCGAGACTGCACCAGAGAGGCAGGATTATCACCAATTAAAGGCCTGTTTGGGTTACAAAGTTCAAGGCCAGCCAGGGCAACTTACTGAGGCCATCTCACAAAACAAAAAGAGGGCTGAAGATGTAGCCCCACCATGCACCAAGTCCTGGGACCAATACTTAGTACCAAAAAGCAGAAGTTAGATTCCTAACTTGATCTTGTTTCCATTATATTTAGAAATGAGATTAATTTTAATTTATTTACTGTTTCTCCTTTAGTTGAGTGTCAGAGTTACTATACACAGAAAATATCGTAAAGATGTGAAAACCACTAGGCTAAATGAGTCAGAAAACCGATAGACCCAGAGCTTCCAGGACTGGTTTCTGAGCATTCCCTCTCTTCCTATAGTTATCTCAATTAGAAGGATCCTGTGTGCAGAACACTTAGAGAGGCTTCTGTGTTCCGTCTTATTCACACAGGTCATCACAGTTTAATTAGGAGTTGATGACCTTCTGTGGAAAGGAATTACAACTCTTCATAGAACTAGTCAAACTATAATGAATAAAATTAAAGTCACATAGCAAATATGTAATATTTTAAGTAAGTTATATGTAATTTTTGGTCATTTTCTAAAAATTAAAATGTCTCTAGACAGCCCATTCTGGCCCAAAAAGTCATGATCCTTCTGCCTCTGACTCCCAAGTTTTTGAATTCTAAGTATACACCACTATGACCAGCACATAGTCCACATGGCAGTGGACACTGTGAGGTGTACACAGGTCAGTCTGATGGCCAGGCTAATGTGATTCTGGAGAGACAGACTTGGCTTTGTAGAATTCCTAGCTGTCACTTTCCAATCCACATTGGACTACAATTTAAATGTAATTTTGAAAGCTTTATACTTTTTTTCCCCTTTTTTTAAAATAGGGGCTTGATCCAAAGCTCAAGCTAACCTCTAATTCATGACAATGCTCCTGCTTTGCCTCCCCCATGTTGGCATTCTAAGTGTGTGGCCACCACACCTAGCCAAAGCTTTCTATTGGTCACATCTCTTAACTCCTTAATATGTTTGGTTAGAGGATTACCTAACAACATGCTTGATGTAGTATGCCCTGAAAAATCTGGAAAACAGCAAGCAGTTCTGTCAGTCAAGACTGATTGAATCAGAGTTGAAGAGATTTCCATGGGTAAAATGCTTGCTGTGCATTTTAACCTGAGCCTTGACCTCCACCATCCATGCAAAAGAGGAGTGTGATGGTATATAACTACAATCCCAGCCCAGAGAAAGTAGAGACAGGAGGATCCCTGAGGCTCACTGGCCAGCTAGTCTAGCTGAACTGGTAATCTCAAGGTTGTGAGAAACCTTGTCTCAAAATACAGTGAGGAGTGAGAAAGACACATGACTTTGATCTTTGACCTCCATACCCAAATGCACACAAGTGCACACAGTTGCATACAGTGCCCACAAATATATGAACACACACACACCGTACCACACACATTTGCAAAAATTAATAATAAACAATTAAAATCGGTCACATCACAATTCCACAGCAAATCCAAGTGTTATGTGATCACTATACCTCAGCAGTTTCATGTCCATTAATTGTCATGCACACATCAAGGTCACTCTGCTTAAACCCAAATCCATTTTTGGAGGAGCCAAACAAGCTCAATTTAGTGCCTGTTGGAGATATATAAGAAGTAGTCCATTGAATTTGTAAGATAAAAATGATCCTTTCATGAATCAAAAATGCCTAACTGAATACTATCTTATAAACTTTTAAATTAGCCATTTATTATAAATTCTTCCCCTCAGTTTACTTTAAATATGCCAGGAGTATATTCGTAATGTAAGCACATTTCAAAGGAAAAATTTAGATGTACTAAGATTACTGCTTTCAAACTGAATGTACTCATTAGTGTGTGAGCTTTCACACTCATTGTGATGCTAAGAGGAACTCACTTGAGGCATCTCCAGGAACAATCCTACACTGCTCTCCTTTCTGCTGGGAAACTACAGTTTGGCAGACAAGAGTCCATTCTAGGTGCGTCAAGCAACATAGGAGCCGGGCATGGTGGTACACACCTTTAATCCCAGCACTCGGGAGTCAGAGGTAGGAGGATCACCATGAGTTCAAGGCCACCCTGAGACTACATAGTGAATTCCAGGCTAGCCTGAGCTAGAGGGAGACCCTACCTCAAAAAAACAAAACAAAAAAAAAAAAGAAAGAAACACAGGAACCCAGATTTCACAAAGTTATAGAATTCTCAAAATTCTTGCTACACATGAATTCATTCAAAATAAAAAAGTTACCTGGAAAGTCCTGTTTTATGAAACTTTCTAGATTTTGTCGAATATTTTCACGAGCTTGATCTTCTAAAATAGTCGGAGAAAAGTCTTCTGTTTAAAATAAATATATTGAGTTGAGGGAGGGTAAATAAAAAGCTCAACATTCATTGAAAAAGCTTAAAAACTTTTTTGAGAAAATAAGTTATTTTTTAAAAAATACAAGTGAAAGAAACCTAAATTTTTATATCTTTCTCTCTAATAGACTGTATGAACAATTTAAAATTAATGTTTTTGTCATTGTCAGTATTGTAAACTTTGTCAAAAGCCTAAGAGGGACCTACTAGTATAGTTATGCTAAATGGACAGGTTGTCAAACTACCTTCTAAATATTTAGGTTTCTATAGATAGATTAGTGATTTCAGCCTAGCCTCTATCACAGATTTTTTTTTCTTTTTTTTTACAGTGGGAAAACAAAGCTGGCAAAACTGCCAAGAATGAGTAACTACTGTGTGCTCAACCCTAAGTGGGGCAGCTAGATAATACCCTCCATGGCTCAGAGACCATAAAGGAAGGGGTAGTGGAAAGATGTAAGAGCAGGAGAATGGGGAGGAGAGCTTCCCAACTTTGGATGTGGCATGGCCATTACACTCAAGAGCAAAGCAACTGTGCCCATCAACATCATTACAAGCCCACAGTGGAGGCACACGGCTTTAGTCCAGGCACTTGGGGCAGAGAGGTAAGAGGATTGCTGTGAGTTCAAGGCCACTCTAAGACTACACAGTGAATTTCAGGCCAGCCTGTGCTAGAGCAAGATCTTACCTCAAAAAGCAAAAACAAAATAAAACAAACAAACAAAAAACCAAACACTATTACATCATGGATGAGGGAGGGACTCATGACATCAGCAGTCAATGGCTACTGGGGGAGGGCTCATTTTCTACAGTGCTTTAATCATTGGTAAGTTGCTCATAATTTAGTAACCCTCCATCCAGACTCAGGTTAGCAATGCTAACTTAAGTCAACTCTCTCTCTCGTTCCCCCCCCCCCGCCCACAAGACATGAAAGTAGGAAGGAGACTAGTTAGGAAGAAAGGTTTACTAGAGTGGGAGCAAGAGAAGGTAAGGGTGATATAATCAAAATGCATTACATACATGTATGAAACTGTCAAAAAGAAAATAAAAATTAACAGAAAGAGCAATGTGCCTACATCCCTGTAATAAACACTTGGGAGGCAGAGGCAGGAGGAGTGCTGTAAATTGCCCAATGTACACAGCAAGTTTCAAGCCAGACAAGGATACATAGGAAAATCCTGTCTGAAAGTTTATCATCAATAACTTCTCATAAAATGGAACTAATTTGGACAGATGTTCTGCAGCCCGGTGTCACAGAAGCCTTCAGAATGTGAACACAGAGGTTTGTGAGTGTATGTGTTTTATTGTTTTTAACTGAGAGCCTAGTTTTTTCATTTTTCTTTCCTTCCTTTTTTTCTCCCTGTCTTCCCTCCCTCCTTCCTTCCTTCTTTTCTTTGCAAGCAGAGAGATAGAGAGGAGAGACAGAGAGAATGGGCATGCAAGGGCCTCCAGAGGCTGCAAATGAACTTGAGATGCAAGTGCCACTTTGTGTATCTGGCTTTATGTGGGTACTAAGGAATCGAACCTGGGTCATTGGGCTTTGTAGATAAGTGCCTTAACCCCTGAGCCATCTCTCCATGCACACCCCCCCTTTTTTTGAGGTAGGGTCTAACTCTAGCCCACACTGATTCACTCAATGGCCCTTGGTTCACCTTGAACTCATGGTGATCTTCCTACCTCTGCTTCCCAAGTGCTAGATTAAAGATGTGTGCTACTATACCTGGCTCTGGTTTCCTTCTTAACCTCTAGAAAGGTTTATAAAGAAAAGCAATGGTAGTATGAACATGCTTGCAGTCCCCACTACTTGGGAGACTAAAGTAGAAAACTGGTTAAACTCAGGAACTCAGGAATGAACAACACAATGAGACCTTGTCAGAGGGTAAGAAGTGGGGAGGAATTCAACTGAGGGTGGTATGCCTAACACTCAAGAGGGAGAGGCAGGAGGACCTCAAGTGCAATGCCAGACTGTGCTAAATAGGGAAAACCTGTAGAAAACAAAAGAAAACAAGAAAAAAAGTCACTAGTTAGAAGGATATCTCAAGATGCAGCAATGTGAATCAAGTTCCTCCACTCTAAGCAGTGGAATGTCTCTTTTGTAAATGTTTTCTCTTTGTAGAACTTGAAGCTTCTCTAAATATCAATGTTTCCTTAAAGATGTCTTCCTGAAATATTTAGTGCTAACTGAAAACTATTCTGTGCTCAAATTTTGAAAATGTTGAATTAAAGATTTAAAAAGAGGTTCCTTTTTTATACCATTGCTCAGATGTCATTATTATATTGTGTCCTAGCAATCTTTAAGGACGTTTCACTGCTCCAAAGGAAGAGGCAGTGTATAGATTACTTCCTACTTAGCCTGGAAATGCTTCTGCTCCTGAGCATCCAATCATTTTCGGCATGTTCCCAACAGGACAGCTAGTAGAGAATGGACAGGTCCTCAGAATGCTGGTAAGGATTCCGACAAGTTTTGAGTACATGTCAACCCATCACTGTGACACACAGAAAAAATGTGACTGACTTACGGTAACATTGGATGCAAACTTGATCTAAGATAGCTGAAAACTTGGGTGTTAGTGGTGGCAAAGGCTCCAGCTGGATTCTTTTGAAGTCCTCAGGACAGTCCTTCTTTAGATGACCATCTCGTTTGCATAAGCTGCATACTACAGTGGGAGACTGTAGGAATACGGCAGACCAAATCAAGAGTAAAGATTAATCTTTATTTGTTAGTCTTAGAAAAAAATTAAGAACATAGTCTATACTAATGTGCAGCCACTCCAAATGATCCAAGCTATCTATGGGAGAAAAGGGAAATAAGTCACCAGCATTTTCTTCCTCTTGTGCTGACTCCCATGATTCTTAGGGAGGGAAGGGCATCACGTGATAGTGTTAGAATAAAACCAACCACAACCAAATGGGGAAATTACTAATCTACTTACTATATAAAAATTATATTCATTAAAACTATTTAAAGTCTATATCTAGTAGCACCAATTACCTTGCCTTTGGTGAAGATAAGTTTAGTGAATTTATAGAAGAAATCAGACTGATCTGCAGATGGATTTTCCTCAGATACATTCTCTTCCTTAAGACTTATCTTACTCAGGTCTATGACTCGAGCTAAATCCACATGTTTTCCACATTCTTTCAAATCTTCACACTTGGCAGGGCTCACTAATTCATCCTCCTCTTCAGAGAGGGCGTCCTCATCCAGTCCTGATCCCGTGTAGGTGTTGTCTAACTCCTCCTCATTAGCAATGCTATCCTCATCCTCTATCTGATTAATGCTGAGCCTGGGTTCTGCCTCTTCCTCCTGCTTCTCCTCTTCTTCATCAAAGGGAATGATGGCTGATGTTTGGTCATGGTCTGAAGGGACAAAGTGGTTTAGAGAGTCTTCTAGTTCATCAGTACCATCCATACTCTCCTCATTCGTATCGGCCCTGTCAGGCAAAATAACAAAACCCTCACACTGTTTAGCTGTAGGATTCTGGAGGCCTACTAGTTCCAGCGTGCTTTCATAATTATGCGTGCGGCTGCAGGTTTGAAGTTCTAGGAGCTTGCTTCTGCTTAGACCTTGATCATCAGTGGCCAAAGGAAGCTTGCCCTCCTGCCTAATGATCTTGCTCTCACTTCCTGTTTCTTGCTGTCGTATCGGATCATCCTTATGACCCTCACAACTGACTTGCTCCTGGACACAGCCCAAGTTTTCCAGGTAGGCGTTGATGTGCATATAGTCCTCGTTCTCCTCTGCTGGGCTTCCGAACTGCTCAGCAGTCTCTTTAAGAGCGAGTGGCTGTGCCTTGCAGATATTTGCAGCTGAAGTGGCAATAGCACCGGGACCTTGAGCCAAATCTGAATTTATGAGTTTATTATCTTTTGCCTGGATGCCTGGATCATGATTTACTGCCTCTTTAGAACAGTCTGAAATACATGTCATTGGGCTTGGAGGCTTTGGAAGGCTGGATTTTGAAGCATTGTTTGGAAGAGCAAAATATTTATAAGTTGTTCTTAAACAATGAAGTATATATTCAAATACAGGCTGACTATTTAGGGTCCTTGCCACATTTCTTTTAACAGAGTAGGGATCTGTAACAAAAAAGAGAAAAAAAAAAGAGAAGTCTACTACTTCATCACTTCTACTTCATGCTTTAAAAATGGACTTTTGCAGATAAAAACAGACAACAATAAGCAACAGTAAAATTTGTCATGCACCTTATATACTTTTTTTTAAAAAAAAGTAGAGGCAGGGAAACGAGAAGAGAATGGTTTAAGAACAAAAAGCAATGCTTCCTGAAACCCCTGCTCTATGGAAAGAGCCCATGAGAACTAGATCCCCTTCCTTCCCTATGCTGCTCAGTACCATGGAGGCAGGAGCAGGGTCTTCATGGCCCTGCAGTGTGTTAAGCTTACCTCCACTCTTCTGCCCTGGGAGCCCCATCACTGAATTGGCTGGCCTGAGTTTCAGGGGCGAGAGGGAGGCACCACTTCTCTCAATCTTTCCTCCTCCCCTAGAACTCCAGCAGGTTAGGCAATTGGCCAGAGGAGCTGAGCCAGAGAAACTGCAGGGGAGGGTTTAAAAATGTGAGATTCCCCATGACTGCACATAGAATTTATCCAAAAAAAAAAGCAAACAAACAAAAAAAAAACCCAAAAAACAATATTCAATATAAAGCTTGAAAAAAAAAAGATCAAGCAAAAAAAAAAAAGAGAGAGAGAGACTTCCTTGGAGGAATCTTTTTCTGTTGTTTGTTTTTAAAATTATTTACAGAAGGAAAACTGAGCTTTCTAGAGGGGTTTCAACCACTAACTTTGTAAAGCTGAAAGTCCACTTAATGACATCTACAGGGCCCATTGGGAGATCCTTAAAACAAAGGCTCCATCACTTAAAGAAGCCTTCACTAAAAAGTGCTTGTATGAGGAAGTTGTTGCTTCCTAGTTGTTTCCTCAACTGGAGAATTACCCAACTAAGAATGCCATTTACCATGAGAAAAAGTTATTTTCTTTAACTTTGTGAAACTAAATATCAAGAACGATTCTTGAAAGGACCAAATTTAAAAATAGAGAAGCAAGGGCAGGAAAGAGGAAAGGAGAAAGGAGATTGCTGGGGGGAAAAAAACTTAAAACTATTTAAGTTTTTTATCAATTTACAAAGCAAGATCATGGCTAGCCATTATCCCAGTTACTTAATAATTAAAATATTGCATTGTGCTACTAAACTTAGTATGAACCGTTGGTCTCTTGGAAAAGCCCAGTGTTGCACATGTTAAGATTCCAGTATTAAAAAAAAAATCCACTATTTATTTTACCTTTCGGGTGAGGCCTACCTTAGAAGTAGAAACTATAAAGAAACTGTAATACAAGAACTTGCTATTAGGCTGGCACCTTTAAAAACAACTAGACATTTTCAGATACCTTCAATGGCAATGCGTTTTTTGGGCCAATCCTTTGATTCTCGGGATATCGGCTCTTTGACACGGATACTTATCACTAAATCAGCCAAATTGAACTCTAAAGCATAGAAGCGTAGCAGCTCCACCCAGAGCTGCCCAACTGGTACTGAAGGCCGGTTTTTTACATTAAGTATCAATGGCACCTACAAATAACACAGAGAAACATACAGGTTAATTCAATCTGAAAAATTACAGATCACTCAAACATAAAATAAAAACCACAAAGACTTAGCAGAGACGTGAATGTGAACATCATCGAGGTAAGCCAAGGCCTAGGTCTACTTCGTGTGCTAAGGCAGCATCACTTCACGGCATCCCTGTGACTGGAGCTTGGTAAGTAGCACATGAGCAGACAGGAGTTGGTTTACCCAGATAGCACATCTAATTTGGAAATTCTTAGTAACAGGGGAGAGACACTCGCAAGGGCTGCTAATATGCTCAGAACAGACCTCGTCCTATTACTGCAGCTGGAGGGGACCTTTATAGGTATGGATACTTAGAAATGAACATTGCTAGGTAAATAGGAAAAAAAATCACTCCTCTCACTGCCCTGACAAGATACATAAGCACACTGAATCTGCCAGTGGCAATTAATTTTAGATTGATACCAGTGTTTTCAGCAGATAGCTCTTAGTTGTTGAGCAACTTAGTTTCACCACTTTCAGGTTGGCAGTACAGACAGGACAGTGGCCCTGAGAACTGGCTATAGAAGCTTAGTCTCAAATCCAAACTCTGCCAAGTCCTAGCTGTGGTGATCCTGGTCAAGGTCTACCGTCTGTCTACGTCTTGCTTTTCTCATCTGATAAATGGGGATAACAGTACCCACCTCATAGGGTTGTTGGGAGGACTGAGGGAGATAGTGTCTGTAAAGTGCTTAGCACAGTGCCTGGCACACAGTGTTCAAAAAATGGTCGCTATCATTATCTGCAGAGTAGGGATGATATCACCTATAACACAGGACAGTCATGAGGATTAAGTCAGAAACAAGGGAAAGCAACTGGCAGACTTAGCGGCTCTCTGTATTTTTTCTCAGGAGTAGTCTTTTTAAGAAATCCACATGTCACTGAAACACAACCTCACAACTGCAAGACACTATTAAGAGGTAACTGAGTTCAACTCTAAGGTGATAGAAAAGAAGGGTCTGAAACCCATGAGCTTTCCTAGTTTGTCAGTTGCACTGCTAGTCGGTGGAGAAATGCAGTCTCCCGATCCAAGCACAGTGCTTTCACCACACCACATGCCACTTGCACAGCATCAAGGACTTAATTTCACAAGTGGCTGTAGCATGGTTAATCTCTCCAAACAGAAAAACATGTTAATGCATTAAATAGACTAACAGCAATGTCTTTTTCTTCACATTATTTCTATAATTCCTATTTAATTTTTTCTCCTCTAAAGTATACAAATTTATCTCCAAACACACTTCAAAGAAAGTGGAAAGATAACTTCTCAATTAGTAAATCTCAATCGTAAAGGTTCTGTCAATTAAGAAAAAGTCCTCGGGAGGCAGAGGTAGGAGGATCGCAGTGAGTTCAAGGCCACCCTGAGACTACATAGTGAATTCCAGGTCAGCCTGGACTAGAGCAAGAGCCTATCTTGAAAAAAAATAAATAAAAGAAAGAAAAGAAAAGAAAAGGAAAGGAAAGAAAAGAAAAAGTCCCCTGGTCAAATTACAAGGCAGTGCTGAGTGATAGAAATGGGAGTAGTTGTGGACCTACAGAAAACCCCCAGGAACCAAGAGGTCTCCACCCACAGCCTTGCTTCAGCTTTACAGCAGATACTGAAGCATCTCATGGGGTGACTTAAAAAATACCAGAGCAAAGAACTTAAAGATGCTTGAAATACCTAGGTTCTGGCATTTAAGTATTTCTTTTACAAGGAGAGAACATTTCTTTTTAAAATAAAACAAGAATAGTAGCTAGAATTTATTGAGTGTTTTATACTGAGAAAGCAATATTTCTTTTAATCAATGACCCTATGAGAGGGCACCAGTATCATTGCATCTGCAGGGAGGAAACAGGCACATAAAGATTAAGTAACTTGCCCAAGGACATTTAGCTAGGAAATGGGACAGCTCAAATATAATTTGCATACTCTGGCCAGAGCCTGGGCTCTTATAATACAACTGATAAGAACCCAACATGAAAAACAGAAGTGGCACTATACTGGGGGCAGCAGGAGTAGGGTGTACCCTGCTCTCATCCTTCCCCAGTGCCTAAGGACCCCTGAAAACACAACTGGAGAATGAATCTACCATTTACCTCTCTCTCACTTGAGGCAAGCATAAACCACACATTGGTGGAGTGACATAATTTGTTAGCATACAGCTGGGACTAGAATCTTGAATCTTGGTTTTAGAAATACTTTATGGTTATCGTTGTTATCTTATTCCAAAGGGTATGGGTAGGCCACTTATAATTCTATAATTACTACTAATCTAAGGGCAATGATAATAATTCTTTCTCTTCTTCCTTCTTCTTCAGTACTGGAGATTGAACCCAAAGCCTCACGCATGCTATGCAAGCACTCTACCACTGATCTACATCCCTCGCCTTTAGACCACCCTTGATCCCTGAATTTCCCTGCATACCTCTAGTAGCATGGAATCATGTAATTATTCTGTTATTTCAGTAATTTGAACATTCCATATATTTAAACAGCATAATGCCATATATGATCTGATCACTTTTGAGGATGAATAGGGATATATTTCAGCATCCTTTTAAGGTACCTACACACAGAAATGCTATGTAAATAAATGGATTGATGCTCTCAGTTTTTTTTTTTTTTTAGCTTTTCTCACTACCTGTCCATTCAAGAAGCTAAATAGATAAGGAAATAGTTGTGAAACAGTAAATTCGTATGAAAGTTTTCTAAAAAAAAATCTAAAAATGGATCAACTATATGATCTAGCCTTACATTCAAAAGAACCAAAGTCAGCTTTCTATAGAGAAACCTACACACCCATGTTTATCACTGTTTCATTTATATTACTCAAGATTCGGAATCAGCTCAGGTGCCCCTAAATGAATGAATAGATGAAGAAGCTATAGTCCATTATACAATAGTTTTATTTTACCATAAAAGAAAATTATGTTGCTTCTAGAAAATAGATGAAACTGAAAACCCATCTCATAAAGACAAGGATCACATATTTCCTTTCCCATGTGGATCGAGGGAAAAGGAGGCAGGGAAGGAAAAGAAGGACTATTAGGGACATGGAAGAGGCAAAGGAAGAGGGATAAGAAAGGAGAAAGGGGAGTGAATATGATCAAAGAACACACACACGTGCTTGTCAGAATGAAGCCATCAATTTATACAATTTATTAACTATAATAAAAGATAGTTAAGATAAAATCAGGTTATGATAGCTCATGTCTGTAACCCCATCACTTAAGAGGCTGCGGGTGGAGGATTTTCACGCCAGGCTAGGCTATAGAGTGAGGTACTATCTCAAAAACAGGGATGGGGAAGGGTACACAGATAGTTAAGATAATGAATGCCTTAACACCACAATTAACGACTGAAACAAAAAGTAACTGTTCAGCTAGGTGAGAGACACAAACCTGTCCTGTGCGCACGGGCACTTCTCTTGGAGCCTCTTCTCTTGCTGAGCTCGTGTCACCTGTGGCATTGGCAGTGTACTCCCAGACCACAGAGTCCTTCTCAATGTCTTTCAGGTTGAAATTCCCTAATTCACTTAATGAGAAGTCTTCAATCTAGAAAAATCAGACACATTATTATAATAAAATATAGGTGTGTTAAAACATTCTAGAACATATTAAAATCTTAGAAGGGGTCCTGAAAATGTAGCTTAGTGGTAAAGTACTTGCCTAGCATGTACAAGGCCCTGTGTTCAATCCTCAGCACTGCCAAAAATCTTACAACACAAAACATGTCATTTATGGACTATTTCTGAGATGTATAAATTAAAGCATCTTTTTAGAGTTAAAGGGGAAAAAAAATAGCCAGGTGTAGTGGTACAGACCTTTGATTCCAGTACTGGAGAGACAGAGGTAGGAAAATCACCAAGAGTTTGAGGCCAGCCTGGGAATACATAGTGAATAATTCCAGGTCAGTCTGGAAGTGAGACCCTATCTCGAAAAACCAAAAAGAAAAAAAAAAAAATCCAAGGAAATAGTTGTGCTATGATTTATCTGCTTATAATAATAGCATGTAGAAATGCTAAAAAAAAAAAGCATTGGTACTATTAACTGTTACTACTACTATGAAAAAATACAATTATAAAACCTAGATACTCCTATTTAGAAAACTTTTCACCAAGGACATGGTTGTGCACACCTGTAATCCCAACTACTCAAGAGATAGAGGCAGGAGTATCAAAAGTTCAAGGTCAGACCAAACTTGGGAAATCTTGTCTCAAATAAATTTTTAAAAGTTGGGGTGGGGGAGCTGGGAATGAAGCAAAGTGGTACAGCACTGGTTTAGCATTTGTGAGACCCTAATTTCAATCCACAGTATCACACACACACCCAAATTTAATAAATAATTAATTCTGGTTAACCCCAAAAGTTTCAACATACATTTTATGGGTTATTAATAAAAATGTTAATGCAAGGAAAATGGTTTGGACTCAACCTCTCTGAGAAAAATTAAAGAGAGTTAAACAGGCCTTTATTTGACTTATAACAGTTAAACAGATGAATGAACATAATGAATTATGGATATGGCACATTTGTGCCTAAATGTATTTCTATATCCAAGGAGTATCACTGGTTTGGGAGACTACATTCCTTCTAAAGCTAAGATTGTATGTGGTTCTCCTACTCATAGTTTTTTTCTTACACAGGAGACATTCAGTTCTTGCCAGGGCCTACCTAACATGGCCTTTGACTACTTCCCTGACCCATCTAGTACCCTGGCTTGGAGCCCTGCAGGGATATTTTCCCTGCCAGTCAACCACATGGATCAAGTTCCCCAGCTTATTTAGCTCTGTTCTTTTTCTCTAAAAAACTCTCCACTTGTTGGGCACTCTTTCTTAACCCTGACTATATTTTCTCAAAGAAATGACAACAACTTGATTTATGTCTTTCTCAGCCCTTTAGATACATGTATTTATAGCAAGGGTGGTGTTTTCTTCACTATTCTAAGCCCAGCACAGAGTGGTTGACAAGGACGAATGCCCTATAGTCTCCCAAAGAAACATTTTGGAAAAGCATTAGTGCAGAGACATTTTCTTTTTAATTTTCTTTTTTTTAATATTTTATTTCTTCATTTTCAAGCAGATACATACACACACACACACACACACACACACACAGAGAGAGAGAGAGAGAGAGAGAGAGAGAGAGAGAGAGAGAGAGAGAGAGAGAGAGAACACCAGGGCTACCACCTTGTGGGTCTGGCCCATGTGGGTACTGGGGAATTAAACCCGGGGCCTTAGGCACTGGAGGCAAGTACCTTAACTGCTGAGCCATCTCTCCAGCCCTAGTGTAGAGACATTTTCTTTGTTAGAGATACTTAGTATTTTCTTTCACTCAGTGGCTAACTTTTCTACCTTGTTTTTTTTTTTTGTTTTTTGTTTTTCCTCTTCTTTTTATAGGGCTGGGCACTGAAACCAGGGCCTATCTTCTAGGCAAAACTTCTAACACTGAGCACACACCCACATCCTAATTTTTTTTTTGGGGGGGGGCAGCTAACATTTAAGTTTATCAATACTTTCCTTTATTGATATGGTTTGTGTTGTGTTCAAAAAATCCTTGCTACAAAGATGTTTCTCCTTTGAATTTCATAATTTTGTTTTATCTATGTAAGCATTAGACTCATTTTTATTTAGTTTTCAAACATGATAAAAGGCTTAGTGGTTCACTCCC